>APFE030193049.1:4061-17507 GCA_000404065.3 Pinus taeda
ATTTTGAATTTTCTTTTTTAATTTAAATTTTATTAAATGTTGTGCTAATATATTAGTTTAAATATAAAATACATATACAGCTATTTTGATAAATGTGACATTTATTTGGATAATTTTGGTAAAAGAATAATAAAAATGATATATTAAAAAATTGTCTACATGGCATTATTTTATTAGTTTCTTAATTTTTTCTTAAGTGGTTATTATTTTGGTAAAAAAAGTTAGATGAAGGGGACAACTTGTTATAGACTAGTATATTGTGGTCCTCATGGTACATAACTTGTATTATAGGCTTATATAGTTTAGGAGAAAGGGGTATTTCAACCAACAACATAGTATTCTCCTCCAAGATGATGAGTAGGTATTTTCATGTATAACACATTTAAGAATATATCACAATTCAAATTCATAACTTAGTGTTTGTAAACAAATTTAAGGGTAATTGACAACATTCATAAAAAATATAGCAGTATCCTCATATATAACAATTCTCCATCAAAACATCATTAACAATTTTCAATATACATATATTACTACTAAATCAACATTTATTGCAGATATCATTATTCCAAGGTAAATTCACAACATTACATCCAAAAATAGTAATGTCATCATACATAATCATTCTCCATAAAAAAGCATTGACAGGTTTCAACACATATATAAAGTAACAAGATAATACTAATAATATCCTCATCATCCTTAATCAAATCAACTAAGATTCAAATGTGTGATTATCATATCAAAATATTTCATGAACGCCATTTTTCTAAGGTAAATTCATAGCATCCATCAAAAGATAGTAATATCATCATACACAATAATTCTCCATCAAAATAATTTTGATAATTTTCAATATATACATAAAAGAACAAGATAAAAATGATAATATCATCATCATATTTAATCAAATCAACTAAAAATCAATTTAAGATTACCAAATAGAAATGTTTCATAGATATCATTATGCTAAGGTAAATTCATAACATCCATTAAAAAAATAGGAATCTCATCATACACAATAATTCTTCATATCCCGGATGCGGGTGACACCATGCATATGCCTGGCCACGTGACCGGCACGTGGCACTCTTGGGACGGAAGCCTGGTGATTAATGCAGAGCATTAAATTCACCTTCAATGGCATTCAATGCCATTCTTTCTACCCAAGCTACCAAGTTTTATCGGGAGGTGCCGCCAGAATGTTCAGGTATTGTGATTTAAGGGTTATTCACCTGTCTGAGCAGGCCGAGAATTCAGGCTCTGAACTGCAGAGGAATGTAGGTTTACGGGCTGAAAGTAGGAGTGTCAGGGTAACGCATTCGCGTTTCAGAGGTTCGGCTCAGAGACAGAGCTGGCCTCCTCTGTCCCCTTTCATTTCTGAAAAATATTACTGGAGGTCTGTGTTTCAATTTAGAATAGTCAATATGCCGATTCGGGTTCATGCTTCCCCGCGTAGGGGAAAGAACATGGGGGTCGGGATGTTCATAGCCCGTGCAGAGTTTCCTCGCTGACAGTAGCTTCGCCCAGCTCCCCGGGCTATGAAGATTTAGACTCAGACACGGACAATTCGGTCCAGATGGTAACTTTTCGTTACATCCGGCGCACTAATCGACCGATTGTCTCTGCTCTCATCACAGTGGTCTTCACAGAGGAAGAAGACACCGAGGGTAAGGGTAAGGGAATTTTAATTATGCCGGAGCAAAGCTCCAACAAAAGCCCTCAGGATAGCAGCCAGGAGGATAGCTCCTACCAGCCTTCCACTCAGAGCCAACCTGAAGAAGACAGTACTGGCATTCATGCCAAGGAACAGAATGAAGCCTTAAGACAAATTTGTGGCTTAATCGACATGGAAATTTCAAGCCCTAAGGATAAGAATGTACCTGCAGAAGAAATGCCGCCTGAGCGTTTCTTTGGTGCTAGGCTGTACCCTGTTCTCCCTCCGGGTTTTCTGCATTTTGAGGATATTCCTTGCGGTGTGGAGGTCGATTTTCTGCCAGACCCTGAGTGAGAGGCAGCGGAGTGGGAAGCTGAGCAGAAGGCCGCTAAGCAGAAGGCCGAGGAAGACAAGGTGGCGGAAGAAATTGGTACAGGGTAAGGTCATGGCTTTCGCGACTGGTTTTTTGGTTTTTGATCTTGGCGTGATAACCTTCGGAGGTCGTCTCGGCCCTGGTTTTGGGTGCGGGAGTATCTGCACCAGTTCTCCTTCCGCTATGCTTGCCACCTTCGACCAGCATGATTCTGGTCCTCGGACGTGTGTCGTCCGCCACCTTCGCTCTGTCGGTGCCACCTTCGCTCTGTCGGTTGCTGGACGCGTGTCCCCTCGTCCCGGTTCCATCTTGTTTATTCTGTTTCATCCAGTCAGCATGTTTCTTGCATGGTCAGCAAGTTTTTTGTATGGTCCAGTCAGCAAGGTTTTTTTGTATGATCAGCAGCAGTTTTAGTTATAGACATTTACAGGTTATATTATCTTTTTCTATTGACTGTAAATGGTCTGTTAGATACAGAAAATTGTCAATGTTCTCACCAGTAATGGTCTGTATCTCTTGTCAGAGAGCTGTCCATGTGCTCTCAGAGGTTTCGACCTCTTGTACATACTCTTCTTTTTTATCTTAATACAAATAGTTTAGTCTTTTGCCCAGAAAAAAAAATAATTCTTCATAAAAAAATTGTAAACAATTTTCAACATATCCACAAGGTAACAAGATAGTACCGATAGTATCATCATCATTATTCAAATAAACTAAAATTCAAATGTATGATTACCACATTAAGACATCCAACTAAATATAAAAAATAACGCATGGCTAGCTAGCACCACGAAAATCATAGCCAAGCTCATCCTCATGATCATTTCCATGATCATCATCCTGACCATCCTGATAATATCATCCACATAATCATCACTAATACCATCGCCATCCTCATCATCATCATCTTTGATATATGATGTAATATAAACATAGTCTATATTATCATCTTCATGGTCATTACCTAGCGTTCTGGAAAAAAAAACAATATTACATGTTAGTACTAATTCTATAGAAAAATGCATATTTTTATTACAATGCTAAAAATAAAATGTGGTAGGACATAATAACATTTAATAGTACTAAAAATAAAATGAAAATATTGCTTAAGATATATTGGAGATCTAACTAAGATTACACTTGTAAGTCACAGTAAGTAGTAGAAGCATTTTTTAATCCATATGAAGTAGGTACCCATTTGTTCATCATATTATATTGTGAATGTTTCTTATGATTTCCATGCAAAATTGGTAAATTAATATTTACTGGAAGCTTTATTTCAAATTACAATTGTAATTCAGATTAGAAATAGAAGAAATTTTAACAAAAAAAGAATGTCATATGAAAAAGTAAATTATTTTTAATGAAAAATAAGTCGCATACAATATGAATGTCACATGAAATATCGAGTTGTTTTTAATGCGTGTACTTTTCTCTATAATAAGATGGATCCTAATGTTCATTCAAGAAAAAATACTCATAAATAATTACTTCATTTTATCCATTATCACACTTAATCCATTATACCTAGTGACGACAATGATTCCATTCAAATTTCTTTGAACTCCCTAAATATAATGTAAAATAGAAAACTCCACGACCATGACCATGACCACAACCCCCTCCCTTGCCTCATCCACCATTAGAGACAATGAACTTGGAGTTATGACCACGATAGAAACCCCTCCCTTGCCTTGTGTCCACCATCAAAGGCATTGAACTAGGAATTAAGAGTACTCATGTTTTCTTTGCTCTAATTAATCTCCAAGGAATCAAAACTTGATCAATATATCAAGGACTCCATCAAGGAATAGATATATCATAAGAGAATCTCAATAGGCTTTGCCAAAAGAGTGTGAAATAACACTTATCTCTGTTTTATGAAATAACTCGAGTGAGTGGAATGAATGGTCGGAAACACTTACCAAGGAAAGGAATATTTTTGGTTTGTCCTTATTTCTATTATTATTTTTGCTTCTTAGAATGGAGGGAAGTGTTTAAAAGAATTCAAAAAAATATTTTAAATTAAAATAAATAAATTAAAAATAAAAAATATTTGCTTAAGTTTAGTTTTTTTCTTTTTTAATATATATTCAGTTTAGTATTTTTTTATTTTCTAAAAGAATATATTTAGTTTATGATTTTTTTTATAACAAAAATTATGTTTTCTTTTTATAAAAATGGATTTTAAACATCCATTCATGCTAAATTTGTGATTTTATGATATAAGTTTAAATTATATATAAAAAAGTAACTTAATGCCATACGTTGTGTTGCTAAGATGGGTATTATACATCTCTTCCTTACTAAGTTATACAATGTTCTTGGGTTTTCTTAATGCAATAAAATTAATTATTCTCTTCATTATATCTTGAGATGTTCAAGTTGCACCTAATAAAACAATAAAGTTAAAATAGGTTTGCCTTGGACCTTTGTAAATTTCTTTCCCCATTGCTCCTTGTCTTAATAGATTAATTGTCTTATGGTGGCCTTGAGTGAACACTCCCATTAGTTGCGTGCTTTTTAGTTTTATGTTAGTGACATTTCTTAGGATTTATAACATGTTATTTAATTTATGAAAATGTGTTATTTTCCATATTACTGTTAAATATTAATATTAAATATGTTGGTTTTGAACATGGTTTAGCAAAAGTTACCAAAAGGTTTATAGATTATTGGGATAAATAATTAAAATGGTTTATAGTTTGGTAATATATATAAAAAATTTGGATTTAATATAAATATATGATAGATAATTTAGTTAAAGGGTTGATTTAGGTGGTATAGAGTTAGAAGTGAAGTTTTTTTATATTGTTGTTAATTGTTGTTGATCACAAGTTTGATTATTTTTTATTCCCTTGGGCCAAGGCTCCATAATAATTATATTAATATAATAATATTAATATTGGTAATAATAATATCAATACTAATAAATAATATAATATATAATTTATAAAATGTTATGCATAGAAATGCCCAAAATAGTTTTCAAGGATTATTTTAACACACCGAACGACAAAACCAAGGTATCTTCTCGACGTTATCCTTGCTGGTGAATTTGGCTCTGTCAGATTGTAATTTATAATGTAATGCTTCACTGCTTGATGAAATTGTTTTGGATATTTTTTTAAAGATTCATTGATTGATGAAATTTTTATGGATGTTTTTTTAGTATATTAACTTGTATGTGATAAAGTCAAAATTCACCTCTTTTTGAGATTTTCATTGGTTAATTTCCCTTAAGGCTAGCAAGTTCACCATTTAGTCCCAGGTTAAGGAAATATAGGAGTCATGAAGTGGCATTGTCGGACCAATAAATTAAATTTCGAACATGTTTTTTTAGTCACATTATACTTCCTTTCTATTTAAATTCTCCATGAAAATAGTCTCATGAACATGAGGGACCTCAATAGCAAAGGAAAACAAATACTCCTAAAACAAAAATGGTACACAAAGCACCCATCAATAATGTTGATATAAGAAATAAAAATATTAAGTGAGGTTCCACCTCATATAATTAGAAAATGGGGGAGGAATTTCCAAGAAGCAACGATTGATGATTAGATATACTTGGGTGGAATGGCTATTATTTTGAATGTTCAGGACATCAAGGTTACCAATATGTTTACCTCTTTTCGCATTATGGCAATATAATTTTAGTTAACTGACATCGAGGACTACTACCATGTATCCAATGTCTAAGACTCCAATATTGCAAATGGAAAACCTCTATTTCTCAATTCTATTTCCAGCACAAGTAATTTATATTCCCCATCTCTGTGGATTATTGGGAGTGACTTCAATATTATCAAGTGTCTCGAGGAATAGAAAGGATGAATCACAATGTTTACCAAGAGATTTTGTAAGACATACCATCAAGGCCCTAAAGTAGTATCCATTAAAGTTCTCAAGCAATGAGTCTCCAACCCACACATGTGGATCAATGACATGTAATACATGTGTGTGTGTGGTGACTAACTTAATACACTGTTCTAATAACTCCACAAACTTAAGTATTTCACTCCGTTACATGATTTAATGTAGTGTGACATAAGTAAACCAAGAGTAGACATGAAACCCTTAGGCAAGATAAATTCCCTTGATCCTCAATTAGGTTCTTAAAGGATGAAGTGAAAATGAAAGGGGAAAAGAGGACTTCATGATTTAACCATCACAAACATGTGATCAAGTGTGACTAGGAGTGTATATATTCATATGTTTTCCAAAGAGGGTGTGAATACATGAGTTACCATTCATTGGGCCTTATTTTTCTTTTCTTTTGATTCCTTCTTATATAAAGATAGGGAATAAGTTTTCATAATTTTTGAACAACTCATAGATATATATATTTACATAAATTTTCACTTTAACCTTAGAGTTAGACTTAGATAAATCATTATAGTGTATATTTAATGATTTTGGCTTTCACTTTTTTATTTTATTTCATCACAAATGACAAAAAGGGGAAATATTTTGCCACAAATCTATGAATTCTTAATCATAAAGGAGTCATGTGATGAAAAAAAATTAATGATGTTATTCCCTATGAAAATGATGGGTATTCTTGAGAAACGCTTATGCTTGTGGATGTCTTCTCCTTGGTTGAGAGGGAGTGAGCATTGACACCATGTTATCCATTTGTCATGTACTATGGTTGAGACTAACATTCGTAAGCCTACTAAAGACACCAATAGGGAGGATGGTGGATTAGATAAATATATGGGACCAATATTCTATGAGAATTTGTGCTTTGACTAGGACTAACTGTCATAAGTCAAGTACATTAATCCAACATAAGAATAGTCATGAGGATCGACTTTTCCTGGTATCAAATATTATGACAGTGGATTAGGAAATGATCATGTGAGGACATGCCTAATGAAAATCCTAGTGCGGTAAGTGCCTAAAGAGGCAGCGGTGTCCAAATTTATGCCTCCCAACATTGTGCTATGAACTAATGGAGACATATAACTTGTTAGTCAAGGCCTTTCTATTTTGACAATGTTGGCTACGATGATTTAAATCATTGTTGATGCTTATCAATCTAGATCCCTTCTTATATGAATATTTCAACTTGATAGTACTTTTTTTCTCATTATGAGTATCTCCCTAGTTTAGAGGGAGTGTCATCATCTTCATTATCATCATCATCACCACCATCAATCTCATCATTGCATTATCGTCATAATCACCATTCATGTCGTCGTCATCATCATCATCATCATCATGATTATGGACATTGTTGTCAATTGTTCATAATTATAGGTGTCGTAAGAAATATCATCAACCCAAAAAATATTATGAGTGCTCAAAAAGGGTTGTTAGGACACATGATATATGTAAGAGAAATGACAACTTTATTTTTTAGAGATGATCGATGATCATCATCACCACTACCATTATCATCATCATTATAATTTTCATCATCCCCATCATTATAATTAATGTAATTTCTATCATCATTTTTGTCAACTTCGTCATGAACATCATAATCATCATTCATGCCATTATTGTTGTTGATGATGACCAAGATGAAAATAATGATAATGATGATCAAATAATGATGACTTGGAAGATGACTCTAAAGATAATGATTATGATTATGACCATGACAACATTTAAAAATTGGGAAGATTGTCCAAGGTCATTAGCATCGCCTTCATCATTGTCATCATCATCATTTTCATTATAACCCTCATCATCTTTATCATCATTTTGATTATCATAATAATCACAATTCATGTCATTGTCATCATCTTCATTATCGTCATTGTCATAATTATTGACATTGTCATCAGTTGTTCATAATTGTTAATGTTATAAGAAATATCATCAATGCAAAACTTATATGAGTGTTGGAAAATGGATGCAAAAGTAAAAAAAAAAAAATGGGGGCAACAATAGATGTAAAATTGGATGAAGAGTGGACACAACATAAGTAGATGCAAAACAAGACAGAAAAATTGACACAAAAGTGGATGGAAAAGTAGATGTAATAGTTGATGCAAACTTGGACACAAAATAGGGTGCAAACATGGATGAAAAAGTGGAAGAAAACATGGGTGTAATAGTAGGCATAAAACTTAGCATGAATTGTTGTGAAATAAATGTGGATACAACAATGAACAAAAACAAAAGACAAAAACTTGGATGCAAAAAGGAGGCAAAATTGGATTAAAAAATGGATGTAAACATGGACCAAACATGGGTGCAATAGTGGACACAAAATTAGATTTAAAATTGGACACATCATAAGTGGATGTAAACGTAGATGCAAAATGGGATGCAAAAAATAGAAAAATTATTTGATGCAAACTTGGACACAAAAGGGAATGCAAATGTGGATGCAAAATTGGAAGAAAATGTGGGTTTCAATGATAGGAACAAGATATGGCACAACAAAAGTGGATGAGAAAGTGGATGTAATAAAAAACACAAAAAATATGCAAACTTGGATGCAAGACAAGATGCAATAAGGGATGAAAAAGTGGATGCAAACATGGGTTCAAAAGAAGAAACAAAATTGGATGAAAAATATGGATGCAATGGAAGTAGATGCAAAAGATGATACAAAATGAGATGCAAAACCCAACACAAAAGTGGATGCAAAAATAGATGCAATATTTTGATGCAAAGGTGGATGCGAAGATGGATGCAAAATTGGAAGCAAACATGGGTACAATAGTAAGTACAAAACATGGTACAAATAGTGTCACAAAAAAAGTGGATGTAATGATAGATGCAAAAAAAAGAAGCAAATGAAGATGCAAAAAGGGATGCAAAAGTGGACGTAAACATGGGTGCAACAATGGATGAAAAATATGATGCAAAAGTTGATGCAGCAAAATTAGATGCAAAAGTAGATATAATATGTGACACAAAACCTGATGCAAATCTTGATGCAAAGGGGATGCAAAAAATGATGTAAAAATGGATGCAAAAAATAATGTAAAAAATGATGCAAAAGAGGATGAAAGAGATGATGAAAAAGTTGATCCAAGTGTGGGCACAAAAAGTGGATGCAATAAATGATACAAAAGTTGGTGAAACAAAATTAGGTGCCGAACTTGTTGTAAAACATGGTGCAAAGGAGGACACAAAACTTGGCATAAAAGCTGGCATGAAACCTGGTGTAAAACATGATGCAAAACCTATTGCAATACCTAGTGCTAAACTTGGTGTAAGACTTAGTGAAAAACTTGGTGCAAACTTTGCATCAATTTTTGCACCATATTTTATAAGCGGACACAAATAACACCAAAAATGGGCTCTAGATGCAAAAAAGGAAGAAAAAAGGGATGCTAATCACAGGGTTTTGTTGTAGTGCTTCAACAGTCTATGACTCCCGAATTGAAAATTTATATAGCGATTTAGAACACACTAAATTGACCAAACATTTTGGCGCCGTTGCCGGGGAAGTGAAACTAGGTAGCCAAATTCTTAAAAAAAAAAACAAAAACAAAAAAATTTCAAGGAAGGTAAAAATTGATAATTTCTCAAAGTATGCTCTCCTCTTGCACCTAGTGTGACCTCGAGGATCAAAAAAGAGAGATTATTGATTCAGTAATTTCTTGAGTATGCTCTCTTCTTGCACCTAGAGTGATCTGGAAGATTAGGAAGAGAATTATTAACCCGACTTGAAGAAAATAAAAATGACATGCATAGAGCAAGAGATTCTAGGGGAAGGTTTATAGCTAGGGCCAAGAGTTCAATTTTTACAACTCCATCCACTCCAAGGTATAGGCAAGATACACCTCCAACATCTCCAACTCATACTCCTAGCCTTACGATCCCTGGAATTCAAGAGGCAGTAGTTGAATTAGGAGACTCTCCCACACTATCCACCAAATCTGATTTAGGAAAAGATCATTTCTTTACTTCTACAGGAAAACACATTGTAATTGCGGAAGTAGAATTACCTGAAGAAGAAGAGGGAGAAATTCCTCCTCGTTCGCCATTGGTAGAAGAACCAGAGGAATCTGAAATCTCTGAGGAAGCTATCATGACAGAGGAAGTAATAAATGGATTTGGAGGAGGTAGAGGTAGAAGTAGAGGAGGAGGAAACAACGGAGGAGGTAGAGGTAACAACGGGGGAAATAGGGATGGAAACAACTCATTTGGATTTCCTATAGTTGATGAGGAATCTCGAACAACAATGAAAAACATCTCACCATCTGTTCTCCCAAAACTTTTATGGGTTGAGAAGTGAGGACCCTGAAACATTTTTATTTGAGTTTGAAGTCATTTGTCGAACTTATGATTACATGGAAGATGCTCAAAAACTCAAGTTGTTTCCTTCAACATTGAAGGGAGCTGCTCTAAAATGGTTCATGGGATTAGTCACTCAATCAATTAGGACTTGGAATGACATGAAACAAACATTTTTGGATAGATACATGGACTATTGTATGCCTACCAATCATAAGGATGAGGTATTCAAAATGGTACAAAAAGAAGATGAAAACTTGGAGGATCTACTTGAATGATTTCAATACAACCTCAAAAGAGAAAAAATGAGTAACCTAGATGAAGAAACCTTGAAATCCCTTCTATTAAAAGCCATTAGAGATGAATTGATAGATATTTTGAATATGATGGGGAAAGGAGATATATCTCAACTTCCACTTCATGATATAGCAGAGCTATGTGTCCATCTCTCAAGGGGAAAATCTAAAACTGGAAAAGGGCCTAGAGATCCTTCTCTCATTAGAGCAAATAAATCTACAACTGGATCAGTGAGTAGGGCTGAGATTGGCAACATTCTTGATGAGTTCAAAAGAGATATTTTAGGGAGTCTTAGTGAGCAACTAGACACCCTTAAGATACAAAACAAGCAGAAAGCAGAAGCTGAAGATTTGGCCATCTTTTGTCCAAAATGTAGGAAGAAACACGCTCTAAGGGAATGCCCCTTGGATGCAAAAGTTGTAGAAACATGCGAGATTTGCTCAGAAAGCCATGAGACCAAGGATTGTCCTTCAATTCCTGGGCTCAAAGCTGTCTTTGAAGAAGACCCAAATTCAATTGAGTCTCTCTGTTTTGTTTCAAGGAGACCTTGGCAGGGGCAACAAAATCAAGGGTTTAATAATGCCATGAACTTTCAACCCCCACCAAGTTGGAATCCTTGGCAACAACCTTGGTCCCAACCTCAAAATCCATTTCAATCATGGGTACAAGGTATGCAAAATCTTTATGGGAGATTTGCTCAATTTGCTCAATATCCTCCATCTTTTCAAAACCAGCAAGTTCCACAACCTCCAAATCAGAATCCACAACTTTCATTACCATTTCCACAATAACAACATTCTCAACAGAATCCAAATTCCCAACTCTTGCTTCCATTCCAACAAAAGACAAATCAATTACCTTCCCAGCCATTGCCAAATCCAAATAATAAAAATCCTCAAAATGTTTACATGGTAAAAGGACAACAATTTCCTACCTATATGATTGTTCCTCTCAATGATGTACAACTCAGATCTAGTAGAGTCTTAGACAAGCCTTCTATAGATACTCAAAAGCAAAGCATTTCTGAGGAAGAATCTCTTAAAGCCAATAAAGGTTCTGAAGCATCTCTTTAAAACCCAAGCACACAAGAAAAAAAAGAAAAAGAATCAACCCCCACAACTCCTATAGTCAAGCAACCCGTATCTTTATCCACACCCCCTTTTCCTGAAAAATTACAAATTGATAAAGGAGTGGAAAAAGAAATCTTGTTGCCTAACTATGATTTTCTAGATGAATTAAAGAATGTGTGTATCAAGATTCCCTTGTTACAAGCCATTAGAGAAATTCCTATTCTAGCTAAAACAATAAAGGAGTTGAGTCTCAAAAGACCGGGAAGGAAACCAAGAGATACAAGAAGAATCCACCTGGTAGGAAAAATTGCAGATATCAGTTACCATGCAGAAATATGTAGATCCCGGTAGTCCAATTGTCAAAACACATATCAATGGGGTAGAAATCCCAAATACTTTGATTGATTTAGAGGTTGCTATCAACATTATGAGTAGACAAACTATGGAACAGCTAAAACTTCCTAATCTTATTTTTACACCTACTTTACTGCAACTTGCAGATCGATCAATTATTAAACCAGATGGTGTATTAGAAAGACATTTCGGTCTCCTTAGACTCTTGGGAGTATCCAGTGGATTTCATGATTTTAACTCCCAAGAGTAATCTAGGAGGGCATCCACTCATTTTAGGAAGACCTTGGCTAGCCACAGCTGATGCTTTTATCAGTTGCAGATCAAGGGATATGTATATTTCTGATGGTAATTCGACAAAGAAATTCAATCTGTATCCTCCAGCAAAAACAATTACAAAGATAGGAGATAGTGAATGGGTCGATGATGAGAACACTATACAACCTGTCTGTACCATTTCTGAAATCAGTGAAGATAGTCAAATTCTGAACACATTAGAAAACTTTGAAACCTCTTCAGAATATGACCACACACAATTTCAATTAAATTCTGACATTGAGTATCTATCATCTAGACAAATGTCTCTTTACTCTATGAAAGAGTTTGGTAGTTCCATCATTGAGATTTTTCCAGGTAAAACATTGAATATCAACAAAAACTTGGAAAGAGCACAACATGAAGAGCTAACCAAAATCTTGCAAAAACATTCTACTGCATTTGTATGGGAGTATACTGACATGAAAGGTATTGACCCTAAGACTTGCATTCATCAAATCTACATCGAGGAAAACAATAGACCAATCAGACAACTTCAGAGAAGGATGAATCCAAATCTTAGAGAAATAGTGAAAGAAGAGCTCCAAAAACTACTTAATGTAAACTTCATTTATCCAATTTCAGATAGCGGATGGGTTTATCCTTTGGTTATAGTACCTAAAAATAATGGTAAATGGAGGGTATGCATTGATTATAGGGAATTGAATAAAGCGACTTTAAAGGATCACCTTCCTTGACCCTTTATCGACCGGATATTAGATACTCTAGCAGGCAAAAAGTACTTTTCATTTCTGGATTGTTTTAGTGGCTATAATCAGATTCAGGTGGCACCTGAAGATCAAGATAAAACCACATTCACCTTTCCATGGGGAACTTTTGCTTACCGAGTGCTTTCTTTTGGATTATGTAATGCACCCGCAACATTTCAAAGGGAAGTACTAGGAATATTTTCTGATCTAATCCATGATTGTGTAGAGGTCTATATGGATGATTTTACAGTTTATGGTGATTCATTTGAAGAGGCATTAGAGAATTTGGAAAAGGTCCTTATCAGATGTAAAGAAACAAATATTTCATTGGGTCATGAAAAATGCTTCATGATGTTTACTGAAGGGATTGTTTTAGGACATCATATTTCAGGGGATGGAATTAAAGTTGATAAATCAAAAGTTGAAGTCATCTCCAAGTTGCCTATTCCAACTTGTCAAAAAGAT
>APFE030193049.1:17596-36696 GCA_000404065.3 Pinus taeda
AGAGTTCAAAATATTCATGGATTTCTAATGAATTGTTTAAAACAGGGCCAGATTGTGTGATCAGAAGATGTGTTCGGGAAGATGAAATGCCTGACATCCTCAAGGCATGCCATGATGAGCCATGCGGTGGACACTTTGCTGACAAAACGACGGCCTATAAAATCCTTTCTTTAGGATATTATTGGCCTTCCCTTTTCAAAGACACAAAAGAATATGTCAAAAGGTGTGACAGCTGCCAAAGAGTAGGGAAACCAACTCTTTCAAATAAAATGCCATTACAACCTCAGGTGCTCATTGAACCCTTTGAAAAATGGGCTTTAGATTTCATTGGACCCTTTAATCCACCATATAAGCAAAAGAAGTATATATTGGTATGCACCGATTATGTCACTAAATGGGTAGAAGCTAAAGCATTACTTTTTGCTACTGACAATTCAGTTGTTAACTTTCTTTATGAGGATATTTTTACTTGCTTTGGTGTCCCAAGAGAAATTGTGACAGATCAGGGAAGTCAATTTACATCCAACATGATGGAGAAACTAATGGAAGAATACAAGATCAAGGACAGGAAATCTACTGCTTACCATCCGCAAGCAAATGGCCAAGTGGAGTCTACAAACAAAGTCATTCAAAGTATCATCACCAAGACTATTCGTCTACATAGAAGAGATTGGGCTAAAAGGCTTCCTGAAGCCTTATGGGCCTACAAAACTACATGGAGGAATACAACAGGACATTCTCCTTATGAACTTGTTTATGGGAAAGAAGTCCTGCTCTCCATTGAATTTCAAGTTAAAACTTTCAAAATGGCAGTTCAGTTGGGGATGGACCTATCTGAAGCTCAAAAACACAAAATGGAGTAGTTGAATGAACTAGATGAGACTAGACAAGAAGCAATTCTAAGAACTGATCCAGTTCAACATCAAAGAGCTAAGTGGCATGACAGATATATCAAAGAGAAAAAGTTTCAAGAGGGAGATTGGGCACTACTATTTGATTCCAAGTTTAAAGACTTCAAAGGAAAATTTCAGACTCATTGGCTTCGGCCATATGAGATCGACAAAGTCTTTAACAATGGAGCGGTAAGAATCAAGACCATTGATGAATTTCAAACTCCTCTTATTGTGAATGGCCATAGATTAAAGATTTATCATAAGTCACTCTCAAAAGAATAATTTGTCAGAATTTTTCAAGAAAATTCTGCAATAAGGTTGGTGAAGAAGAAGAATTCTTCCCCACCAACCTAGACTTTGTTCCTTTCTGTTAAAAAAAAAAAAAAAATTGTATAAGCCTGAAAACCAATCTCTGATTGGCAGTCTTATTACAGACAATGTAGAGTGAAAATCAAGGACACCTGACACTATATTTTCCAAAAAAAAAAAAATCTTTCTTTCTCATTGCCATCTCACTCCACTCACTTCATCTCACTTCATTTCATTTCCATTTTCACTCCACTCACTTCATTTCACTCCATCTCATCCATTTCATTTCATCAATAAAAGTTTTTTCCCTCATGATCATTTCCATTCAGATAGTTATTGTCTAACTATCTTTATTTAGCCAAGTGGTTTGCTGTGCCAAGTTTCTGCAGCTGGAATCAATTTCCGCAGCCAGAAGCAGTTTCCGCAGCCACCACTCTGTTTTTCAAATTTACAATCAAGATGTTAGTGCAATAAAATGAAAATGCAGGTATGACCAAGCATGAAGACATGTATATGGAGCATCTACATACATCAACAGGGAGAAATTGAGTAAGGGCTAATGGACAACAAAGACAAGGATTCTAAAGGTATGGGCAAAAATTTATTTCAAATAGCAATTAAAGGCACAAATTTGCATAGTTATTGAACCATTAAAGCTCACTATGTGCAATGATTATTACGATATCTCCACTACCATTCCACAACCTTACTCCATAAATCATACATTTACTCCCTAGACGGTCTCATGATTATTTTTTGGGTTCAACTCATAGATGAACTACACCCCCACACTCCACTTATATTCATGAGACGTGACCTATGTAAATACGGCTCCTCTCCATCGTACTTTGTGCAGTGATTTTATCAACGTGTAATGTCTCTCACGCAACCGTTTAATTCAAAATTCCGACGCCATTTCACTTGTGTTAAAGCTGCACTTCATTAGCATATGTCTCCATTTTATCTCAGCGGCTCATCCTTTGTTTCCGCTGACAGCTCTTGAACACCCCAATTCTCGTATCCATTTTCCATTTCGACCATCGTTCTTCCACAAACTTTGAAAACAGAGCCATCTTACCTCTGATAAAACCCTCATACAATACGCAGTTGAATTCCAGAGAGAATTCTAAACAAAGGAAAAGATGGGACGGCTACTGAGGGCAGAGCCGGAAGGGCTTAAATTTTTAGAAGGGTACCCTCAGGCAAAGGAATTGCTGAAGAAAGCTAAATGGCTCCATTTCATCCAGAAATTCAAAGGCCATAATAAGGAAGTCACAAAAGCCTTTGCAAGGTCTTTAAATGACCAGGTGGTGGATATTGGAGACCTGAAATTCACGGTCACTGAAGCCTTAATTGCAGCAGCTACAGATTTGCCCCAGGAAGGCGAGCGTTGGTTTAAAAACAAAAGTCTGGACGAGCAAGCATGGAGAGTTATATTGTGTAACCCAGGTATGGACGTTACTGTATTTACAAGAGGGATTCTTGTTCATGCATTGAAAGAAGAATGGGTAGGCTTACTATTAATCATTCAAACGTTTATCACTTGTGAAGGCCGATTTGGGACGATGTACATGTATCACACTACGCTATTGATGAACTTTTTAGAGAAACAAGCTCTTAATCTGCCCTATTTCTTACTGTTGAGTTTGAAAAAGATGAGCACTACAGTCCAAAAGAACATAAGAGATATAGAGCCTCATTTATATCATCATGGACTCGTGAGGATTCTAGTTGAAGACCAATTGAAGAGAAACAAAGATACTTGAGAGCGGTTTCTAGTGAGAAACTATTTTCAAGAGCAATCTGAAGCACCGGGAAGCAGTACACCAAAGGCACCGAGAAAGAGTAGGAGAAAAGGAAAAAGTGCCATAATCCAAGACTCTCCTATTGATAAAACTAAAGAAACTGTTCAAAAAGAAAAGGAGGAAAGTATTAAGGACAAAAAGCAGAGAAAGTTGAAGGGAAAGAGGAACTTACAAGATGTTTACCAATCACCAGAACCATCTATAGAGAAAGAATATCAAGTGTTATCTGAGAGACTAGTGCATCTCTGAAAACAAGCTGCCACAGCTAAGAAGGAAGAAAAAGGGAAAAAAATTATGGAAGAGGAAAGTACTAGCCCACAGTACTTAAGAAGGAGCAACAGACTCAAAGGAAAGTGGAGGAGAACACAAGTAAAAGGACCCCACTTCATTGACTTGGGTGGGGAAACACCTGAGAAACCTCAAGCCGGCCATAGTTCACCTCATCCTCTGCCCAATATTGAAGCCAGCCCCTCAGATGTTGGTGTAAGCCCTTCTCGGCCAGAACTAGAAGACAGTCCTCCTCCTCAACAAGACTTTGAAGCCAGCCCGAGACAAACACCTGAAATTGATCCAAAACAACAAGAGGTATATGACTACCTCGAATCTTTAGAGAAGACAGCTGCAAGCCCGAGCACACCATCCATTCTGCCTCACATAACACAAGATGCACAGGTTCAAGCTTTGAAAGAATTGGAGGTTTTAAATAGGCACATTAAACAAGAAAACGAGACATTAAAAGAGCAAAGCAAAGTGGACAAAATTATTCATGATAATACCATGTTACATATGGGTTTGTGGCAGAAGAATAACAAGAAACTAAAGAAGAAGTGCAGGAAGTTGAGCAGGAAATTAATCAATCTCAAGTTCAGATGTTTGATAAGGAAACCCAGGATGGTGCTAGCACCAAGAAAGAAGAGGAGAGAACTGGATGTATTAGCAGAAGCTTCAGAATACATACACTAAAGGGAGATGACTAAATTTTGGTTGCATGAGGACATGCAACACCTTCACAGTGGGGGTATGTTGAGTCTCAAACTTACATCTTCCCTACATCCCTTTTTAGCCTTTTTCTCTAGTTACCTGAACCTCTAAGCTATCAAATCATTGCATAACAGTTTAAAATGAGTATATAAATGGTTTCCTAACTATGTTTTGTGACTGCTATTTGATTTAGATTTTTGTTCAACCAACGGCGGAATCTGTCACTTTCCGTAGCCAGAATCAGTGTCCGTAGCCTTTTTGTTAAACTCTATGCTACAGGTGTCTATTGAAGAACTTAGCCACATGGGCAAGCTATAAAGGACATGGACATGGAACGTGTCCCCTTGGTTCAGCCAAATCATCCACAGAAGCCCGCGGTCAAGGCCAGTCAAATGGTGGTCAACACAAGGAGTTTAGCAGTGGCACGACTCTGTTTTCATCACGAGTAGGATTGCGTGGCAAGGTCCTAAGTTTTAGGAGGTGTGCTAACACCTAGGGACCGCTCATGGACCAAATCCAACAAACCATCTCCTTGGATTCACTGCCCACGGCTACCATGCTGCTAAAATTCCGATTATGGTCTTTTACGTGTTTGGCTACCAGCGCATACCGTGTTAGTTAGTTATGTATTTCTGCTATAAATAACGCATCTTCATATGCATATAGGGTAGTAGTTGCTATGGTGTAATATTGATTGTTGTACGAGCCTTTGAGCCGAGACTTAGTTTCTATTTCATGATTGCATTGCAATATATGAGAAGACACTGATTTTGCGTTCAAATTCGTGATTGGTTCTAATTTACCGAGGGTGCAGAGGGCCCCTATACACCAAGGTCCTGTAGTTGATGTATAGCTTTATGTTTTTCTTCATTTTACGCTCTTGATACCATAGATATTTGCTGTATATATTAACTTTCTCATGGTATTCATGCTATTTTCTCTCCATAGCTTCTTTTATGTTTTTAATTGATCGTCAACTGATCAGTGTTTGCATTTTAGGTTCTAATAGGAATCCCGGGCAGTGCATATATTTTTTTGATGACTAATGACATGATGGAATTATCTTGTCCTACTGCTAATTTGTTTTATTGGCTCTAATTCCAGCATTGTTTGTTTCTTTAGCTTTGCTTTATTCATTTGCTTTTCTGCAGGATAAAGATATTAGACTATTCATATCATTCTTTAGTTACCTCCTATAGCCATAGTGAGTCGAATGGTGAGGGATTGAGTGTGAATGTATAGTTTGATGCTAGTTATTTACTTTTGCAAATTAGTGATTATATTACTCATAACATTCTTGGTTGCCTCATATAGCCAGAGCGAGTCGAATGGTGAGGGATTGTAGGGTGAATGTGTAGTTTAATCTTAGTTTTATTTTATGCAATTTAGATATCAGATTACTCAATTTGTGTATGACTACCTCCTATAGCCAGAGCAAGTCGAATGGTGAGGGGTCAAAAATGAGTTGATGTGATATGATTAGTTTACTTTGCTTATAGGTTTTAAATTGCTTTGAGTTCAACCTTTTCTTTTAGCAGCAAGGATACTGGGTTCCATAGTCATAGTTCACTATTTTGTTAATTAGAATCTAGGCACATCTTGATTTCATCATTGTAAAGTTTGAACAGCTTTGGAACACTTTGAAGTATGGAAATTATTTTGAAGGCCATCATTACCTTGAATGCTTTTGTCCATACTTGATTACTAGAATCACCATCTCACACACTATCACACATTAGGGAATCAACAAGAAGATAAATCCAAAAACAAACCAAAAACTAAAAACGACAAAGAAATAAGAAAATGGTTATCTTGCATAGATAGTGCACTTCACTTCAACAGTTTGACTCCCGAATTGACAATTTATATAGCAATTTAGAACACACTAAATTGACCAAACACAGACCAATGGTGATATGACCGATGAACGGAATAACCCAACCCGACTCGGATGTGGAGTGAAAGTGTCATGTTCAAGAGCGACTTGCTACCAATAAAGTTTCTTCAAGTTTTCTTCCCAATTTTTCCCCAGTCATTCCTAACCAGTACCTCTTTATTTTTATCAAGCTTGAGGAGGATAGCATATGCTTGTTCTATAATCTGCCCTTCGGGCAAACCCGTCGCTATGTTTTAACGAGCCTAGCAACAGTGAAACTCGTTCTTGACTATACGACAAGTTTGTCGCTATTGATTTTAACGAGTTTAACGACAATGATAACTCGGTCCTTTTTCAAATTTAGAGTCTGAAAAGGGACGGAAAGGAAACTCCAATAATGCTTTTTCATCATATAATCCCTTAAACCCGAAAAAGTATAAAACAATACGAAAGGGATGAAATTTCGATAGTTTTAATGAGCCGAATAAGACAAGCGCTCGATCTTTTTGTGTAATAATCCCTCAGGTCCAAGAAGATTAAAATCTAAATGAGGGATAACACTTATGATGACTTTAACAAGCCGGAGAGGCCAATAGCTCGACAATATTTTCATATTTTATGACTCAGGTGAAAAGAGCTTAAAGGAGACTCGTTTTTTGAGGAACGAGTGATAATTTCGGGTAGCAGCTGATTCCAGATAAGGTTTGGAATTTTCCAATCATGGCAGTGTCATAAGGATGGCTAACAAGATCATTCGTCGCAGATGTTCCTCAAAAAGGGTAAACAATCAAATGGAGGTGTATGATCGGCCAAAGAGAGTGGAGGTGATGATGAGAACACGATCAAGGCTCAAAAGCTGATAATAATGCATTCATAATGGTTATTTACCGGAGATTGGTTCATTTTTTAATGAGCTTACACTTTGGGGGAAACATCTGTTCATTGGTTAGGTTTAATTTTTAATGAGCTTGAACTTCACATAAAAACTGCTCGTGCCAGTCATATAATAAGGATATCTCATCTATAGATTCCATTTTTTATGGAGCTTGCACCTTTCAAAGCTTTGCCTCGCATCCTTTCTTTATGCAAGTTAGGAACGACCAATCCTACGAGTTTAAAGGGTTGAGAATCTACAAACTAAGAAAATAAATGGTTGCTCTTCACTTGCATGCAAAAAGGTTTGCATGCCCCCGGGTATAGTGAAAATTTCCTGGCTACCACTAGAAGTTCTCGCATCTGCAAGACAATTTCCATCCACATAGCAGATAGAAACACTTCCTAGCTTAGTCCATCTTGACAAAGGTGATTCTAATTCCAATCACCTAACCTTGACGAGGGAATCTTATTCCGGTCTAATCCCCTTTTCCTATACGGACGGGTATCGGACGAGTCATTTTGCTTCGCGAAAACCTACTCTATACCTAGAGTTTCCCTGTCGGAGCAGGCCAACGTGCATGCCCCTTGGGTTTCAGTCATGTCCTCCCGAACCACTCGCGCTCTTCAGGTGGATGGACTGGGGATTAATGAGACATTCCTTGTGTGAAAAGACTATTTAGGGATGGCATTTGACTATTAGCTATGTGTGAGGTGGGAAACGAAAGCTGGTCTACGAGCTGGACCACTCGACCTTCATGCAGAAAACACATTACTCTAAAGAGTGAGGAGACAATGGCTCCCATGCTATAAATATAGTCATGCCCAAGGAGTAGATTATAGTCTGGAGGTCCTTAGACTACCATTACGTTCATATAAACGGTTTTCCTTCTCAACATTATGGGCACATTGGGAAGGATCCCTAATGATCCACTGGTTCCTTTATCGAACCCTGTTAGATTTCTCATCTCAGGCAGAAGCGATGGCGAACCAAGCGCTTTCTAAGTAGTTGAGGACATGATACTCACAAAAGCCCCTTCATCTATGATGGTACTGGCCAATATCATTCTATAAGCTTGTATAATGATTTAGAATGGTACACTAGCCGGTAAATGGGGTCTGCCTAGTAGATTCCAATTGAAGGAAACTACTAGGTTGCTTGGACTTAGGACTGAATAGACGGCCGGATATGACTCTGACGAACTTCCTTCCTGTGGTAAAGGAACGGGTAGATTGCCCCCCTGTTCATTAGAGTCTTGTTTACGAAAAGAATTTGAACGGTGTCATTCTCATTCTCTTCAGTGACTGTATCATCTGAAGATGGACCTTCTGAAGGCAAGACCGATTAAACCGCTGCCTTGACCTTTTGACTTTCATCTGGTGTGGATTCAGAGGGTTTATCTTCAATGATAGATGCTTTGACCGACCACAATGACATGTCAGTCAGATTTTCAACCAGTGACGGACTCGGCAAGAGTTTCTTATATCCAGGAGGAAGTCGTAGCGGTGAAGCCGGACGGTTATCCAAAAATCTTTTAGCTTTGTCTAGGAAGAGACACCGGTGGACGACGTGATCGCCTTCACACAGTTTACAAGGAAATTTACATTTCTTTTTCTGTCCAAATAGTTCGCTTTCACTAGTTGACGGTGTACTCTCAACAGGATCGGAGGTTGATGACATCAGATTGTTCAAACGAGGAGACCAGTCCCTTAAGATCTGAGGGATGCAAGGACAATCTCGATGATACTGGTCTCCTTTGCAAATGACACATGGAGATTTACGCTTGGACAATGCAGTGTGTGGATTTTTGCTAGACGATGCACGGTTGCCCCTTTTTGCCTTTGGCTCTTTCTTCTTCTTTTCCTTCTTCTCCTTCCCCTTATTCTCCTTCTTAGTTACTTTATTTTCAGCTTTACGAGCTTCATCAAGCGAAGATGAAGGAGGAGAGGGAGAAACGGATGAAGTAGAAGGTTGGGGGGTAAATCTAGTATCATCTAGTTGCTGACTTGATTGTTCAAGAATTACGGTATTATGAACGACAGAAATAGAGAAGAGCCATTTGGACAAGCCAATCGTCAATCCTGGAAGTGACAATGTGGCCATATGGGGTGCACCAACATCTCCCCAAGAGGAGAAAGGACTAGGATTTCTTCCAAGAGGAAATCCTTGGTTGGTAGACTCCACTTTTCTCAACCTAAAGACCAACGAGGGAACAATGATGTTATTCTGATTAAAATAATTTTTAGACTCTTTGAAACAACTTGTTTTTTCAATTTTTAAGAGTCGAGAAAAAACAAAAGATGACTCTAATCACCTTCGATTTTTAATGAGCCTGAAGTGACAAGTGCTCAGATGGACCTTTTCCTTTAGGGAGTCTAAAAAGGAATGAAAGATACTACTCTGGAAATCTAGACAGAGGGATTACCAAACCAATCGCAAAACTGTAGAATACTTTTTACGGTACAGCAGTGAATCTTCCTGAATGTTGTGTTCAGTGCATTGCAATCGATAGGGTGGCAGACATGGCTTCCTAAGGATAAAAGATATAGCATATTGTGGTCTCCCAATATATACTCGACGGTATGTGGGAGCACAAGTTCGTACTGGTACTTTTCGTCTCAAAGAGGAGGAATCACCCAACCAACAATGAAAGCGATAGTTACCAGTCTTTACGATGCCGGAATACGTCTCTAGCCTAAACTTCTAAATGTTGTGTGTTAGGTTCCAAAGCGTTTTTATGTTCATTGAATTTATTTTACAGTTGATCTTGCTCCTTTCAGGTTCACCATGTGATGTAAATATACAATTCATAAAATGCAGTCTAAGATGATAAACAGTGGTTTAATCTTCTTTGCAATGAAAATCCTAGCTACTAAGGAAAGAAAACTGGGATTCTTTCAACATAGAGCAAAGAGCACACACTAAATGCACTGTCCTAAATCAAACCAACAAGCAGTCTAAATGCAAATGCACATGCATGTATTTGTTTTCAGCCTTCTTAATGTGTGAATGACAAGAAGAATGCTAAGCACAAATTTGAATTATCTTTTCAAAGCAACAATACTAACAAATTTCTCTTCAAAACGAAAGGAAGATAATGGTGACACTTTGCAATTTCGAATTGAAAATTGTTTTCGACACTTGAAAAACTACTAATTCAAATCAAATACAAGAGTAACAGTATAATCGACCATCAAGAACAATAGGATTCTCTTCTATGATTGAAAACGACACTTCCGACACTTCCAAATCAAGAAACGACAGTCTGATTACGCTACTTCTTTGTAAAAGAGAATTGAAAAATGGCACACAATACATAAAAACATTACAGTTCTTTGCACAATGGAGGTAGAATGATGGAAAGGAAGGGGGTTTCCACAATGGTATACTGATCACAGACAACAAAACTCCTGAACAGAGCTGAAGAGAGTGAAGAAAAACCAAAGTCTAAAGGCAAAACTAACCTTTTCTAACCATCACACTTGTTACACAAGGAATCCAGTGTGCATCCCACCTACTACACATGGGAGGTGCGATGCATACAGACTTCCTTGAAGAGAGGTTGCGATGGTACCAGTGCGAGACTTTTACTTGGTCTTTGGTCACAATTTACAGCTCAGTTCAAGGATTTAGGTCGAGAAAGTGATGTTTAGTAAATATAAATCACAGGGACTGATCTAATGAGGTTACTAGAGCCACCATTAGGGCAATCAGAATGTTTGCAGATCAATTGTTCAATTTATAAACGAAACCCGGAGATACACTGAAGCAGTGTTGATCTACTTTTCACTTGCATAGAAAATGCAGTTTGAAGGCTCGCTGGCTTGAATTCAGGCTTTGTTTGTAAGTTTATAAAACAAACAAATATAGACAAGCAAACAATCTATTCGTTCCCTTGTGGAGTCACCATTTTGTTATCGGGAAATCTAGTGTCCACTAGGAGCTGCTAGTCCCACTAACACTGGTAGTTATTTTAGAAACAAACAAACTAAAACTACTATAGCTTTCCTTTATGAGAAAGAGATAAGATGGGAATGGAGGACACCAGCCTCAGTCTTGTGCTTGGTTCCTTGGTTAGTTACTCTCCCTTCTGACAGATCTTTGTCGCTCCTCTTTCGTCTACCCGGCTTCAAAGAGCACCTGTGGAATCAAAGAAACATAATACTATCGAAGAACAGAGATATAGAATCATATGCAATACAGGACCAGATATGTATTGGCCACACAAATGCATATATCATCAAACATACAAGAATGTGGAGAAAAACTTGAATAGCTTTATTAATATCAAGAATAGCAAAGAGGATTACAACCAATTGTTCTAACCCAACGTCATCCTCTCAGCATGAAAGCCCTTCTTCACCTCATGAAAAGCTTAGATCACCCAACACTTATGATGTTGCCACAGGAAACCAACACACTTCTTTACAAGATACAAGATTCTAGCCTTTGGATCTCTGTGATGAGGGATCCATATATAAGATGATTGCAAAGGGGGTGAGTCAGCTTCTGGGATTTTGATTAGTGTCCTCTCTCTGATAGTTCTTGATTCCACTTGAAGATTGGATGATCTCTTACTCATCCCTGGGCGAATTCAGAGAGGCAAGTGTCACAGGAGAAGTTTCTGGAAGATTCCATGATGATCCACCTTGCAAACTGTCTCTGCCATTTGTCTACTCTCGCCCATCGCACCCTACAAAAGGGCTTTCTAGTATGCATCGTATCCTTTACACTGAGTAGGTGAGATGCATCACACCCTCTACACTACGCAGTCTGTATGGTCCAGTTTTGACCAATTCTGAGTAGTTTTCTGTGGAGAACTTCTGGGAGATGATGTAATCAGCTGACCTTGTTCCTTTAGGGTGTGAAGTAACACTTTTAGGGGCTTAGGAGCCCTTGGTTTATGGACATGTATGATTGGGGTTGCAGTGCCCAAAAATTTCTATAACGTTCCCATCATTTTGCTAATGAGAAGATAGGTGTTCTCAGCACGTTAGCCACTCGTGCTCTATGGATTTCAGATCAAGACTACCTTTCTAATGAAAAGTCTCATCTCCTTAATGTCTTTGTCCAGAATGATTTTAGTAGGCAGTAGGGTGTTAAAGCTTTCCTCAAGGCAAGGGTCCTAAGGTTAACACTGACACTATGGATCGTCGTTCAGGAGTTCACCTCCCCTTCATCTAAGGGATGACTGACAAGATTGCGAGAATCCTAAAGAAGCATAATGTTCCCTCAACCTTTAGACCCCTCAACACAATTAAGAGCTCCCTAAGGTCTATTAAAGACCAAGTGAACCCTATGGATTTGAAAGGTGTTTATATTACCCTATGTTCATGTGGGACCTCATACATTGGTGAAATGGGTCAGTGTATTAACTAAAGGATTAAGGAACACACTGCTAATATCAAGCATGGGAGGGAAAAATCTTCTGCTTTGGCAGAATATGCAATAAAGACCAAGCATCATCACAAATATCTCTCATTTTCATCACCGTAAGTTTAAGGAAGCCATTGAAATTGAGAGGTCATCTAATAATATTAATAGGGATGATGGTTGGAAAATTAGCAGTTGTTGGATTGCCACCCTCTCCTCCCCGTTTTTCTCCTCTTTGTCTAGGCTTTTTTATGTTCTATTCCCCCTTTTTTTATTCTTCCTTTTATTAATTAGAGAGGACTAGCCTCTCTATTTATTTATTTATTAATTTCTATTAGTAATATTATCTTTGTATTCATTATTAGTATTTGTTTATTTATCACTATTACTATTATCATTTTTTTCAATTATTTATTTATTTATTTCTGTTTCATTGACTATTATATTATATATATATATATTATTTATATATATCTTTCTTTCGCAATTTAATTTATATTAGTATATTTATTTTTATTTTTTTTCAATCAATACCAAATAAACCATTAAATAAGACAATAAGTAATTAAATAAGGGAATGAATAAATAAATATAATAAATATTATTAACTATTTAACGATTTAAATAATTCCCTACCCTAGTCAAATATATACTCTTTGGTAAATTATAATATTATATAAATCAATTAAATTAATTAATTAATTAACAATATAATTTTCACTCCTTGGTCAAATTTAGCAATTTCCCTTTAGTTGTTAGGATGACCTATCTTCATATTTAACCTCCCTCTGAGATCTGTTTCTTCATCTTATCCTAAAAATGAACCACACTGAACGTATCGACCAAATATTGACAATGTAATTTTTTCAGAAAATCTTCGTAAATTAACAAGTTACGACTCACAAACGCTTCAATTGAAACAATAATATTTGTTTTTTTAAGAAGAAAATAGTTATTCCATTTTTAATAAAATTACATTATATATAAATAGAAAAACAAATTAGCTAATTGGCTAAATGTTCACTTTAAGTTAGAAGTGTTTATAAGTTCTTATTCCATAAATTAAGAACTTATAAAGAATTATGTATATCAACTTCTCACACTTAAATGAAGAGAGATTGGTTTTTATATTTGGACTTTTTCTAAAATGCAATATCGGATAGTTGTACTATGTCTTTATTAAAATAATGAAACTGTTTTATTATTTAATAGGTAATTTTAAGAAAGCAAGTTCAAAATATAATTTAATACGCAAACATTTTTATACATATTTAAAAAAAAAAAAATGAGGTATTAGATTATTTTATTTTATTATAAAATTATATGTTAATTTTTGTAATGCTCCTAGAAAGTTGTTAATATTTTTATTTTATTACAGTAAGAACAAACTGTTTACTGTTGCTGTTATTTTGAATAAATAATATTGTTATTTTTTGTAAATAAGAAATGACTAGATATTAATAGATCTCGTAACTTCTTTGGAAGAAGTTGGAATAAGGCAGTTGCCAAAACGTAAGCCCTAACTACCTCTCCTAAGTGGAGAGGGCTCCCAAGAAAGGGAGTAGCGGGGAGGAAAAACTATGCTGATAGGTCAGACAGAAAGAGGGAAAAAATGCTAAGTCTGGTGATGACCAGATAACATGAGCACAATGTGTGCGGACAAACTTGCAGAAGACAGAGGTCTTGCAAAGCTTAAACAAGCTTTGGGGGAGAGGACAAACTTGCAGAAGACAGAGGTCTTGCAAAGCTTAAACAAGCTTTGGGGGAGATTTGGTCCTACAGGACGAATCTCACGGTCAGTGGATGAAAGTCAATAGAGAACAAAGGTGAATTTTCTATGCAGTCCTTCACAATTTTGGAAAGACCAGGTAAGTAAAAACCTACCTGGAGGAATTTTTTGAATAATCTTTTGTGTGTTTAATATTGTTTATGAAAGGTAGAGCTGAAAAGTTTACATCAGAAGAGAGCAGAAATTACTAGGTTAAGAGTTTGATTTTTATTTCCAAAGAAAATTAACATAGAGTTATTCTGTGTAAAACTATTCTTGATTACATATTCGGAAGTAGTAAGATGAAGTTTGTTTTTGTATTAGTCAAATACTTATGTTTGACAGATTTTAATTGTGACTGAAATAGTAACAGAATGAAAGTAGACTTCTATAATATCAACAAATTAGATATTTAGAAGGAATTACTCGTTAACGAAGAAATAATAGAATGTAGTCAGCTATTATAATGTACATAAATTAGGCACAAGATGGCACTTTTAACTTCTTTGGAATTTCGTTACTAAGCCGGAACGAAAACTGTAACTTTTTTGTAGTAGAATTCGAAAGAAAATGCAAATTTGAGCCTAGAGATACGAGGAAAATGATCATAACAGAATTAAAATTATCTAATACATGTTTAAGCCAAAACAAAACTGCTGTAATAAGGTAATAGTATAAACCACGTAACTCCCAATAGGATGAATGGACCTGTACAAG
The DNA here is from genome assembly GCA_000404065.3 of Pinus taeda. NCBI lineage: Eukaryota > Viridiplantae > Streptophyta > Pinopsida > Pinales > Pinaceae > Pinus > Pinus taeda. Next base: position 32,193 of record APFE030193049.1, read on the forward strand.
TAAAGATGTGCACCAATAGATAAGACTTGAGTCTCTGTAGAGTTCCTTCCATGACCTTAAGGTGAGAAGGAACCCTTAGAGGGTCATAAGGACCAGTGAGGGAAAAACATTATACCCATTAGTGGAAAAGAAAAACTTGCAATAGTAAACCCAATGTATACCAAATGTGGAAACACAATGCAAAAAGACAATGTCCAGGTAACTACATGGTCTAATTGACATGCACAACAAAATTCATCGGCACATAACTACACATAACTAACAGTTTGATTAACTAACAGTTTGATATATATATATATATATAGACACACACAAGAAGAGCTAAAGCATTGTCTATTCTTTCGAATTTAAGAATAAATCCATACCACATAATGGCTGATAGAAAACGAAAGCAAACATTTCAGAGTCTGGGATACAAACGAATTAAACCATATACCATAGAGGAGGTTCTAAACAAATCCCAGATAGACAGTTATTATACATGCTCAGAAGTCCTTATGGACTGGGCTTAAATTCAAGATTAAATAAAACACTCTAGCACATACAGACCCGAAACCAAGGTCTTCGTCCAAGCTTGAGTATAATGAGAATTTAACAGCATAACTGGAGTGTCTTACAGGGACTTGACCCCATATATCTTTAAAGCAGTACTACAATCAGACCCAGTACAATATGCTACTATAATCAGGAAAACAATAGGGCGCTTTGTTCCGGAATGATGCAGGAGCATCCAGCTCTGAGGAGGCAGAGTAAGGCGCAGTCTCAAGCAGAATTTGGACACCTTGTCGGTTACTTTTATTTTACTGTTTCTATTTACCTTTATTCAGCCTTACATTTATTTTGTTTTACTTAGGAGATAGAAACGAAAACATTGATTTGTTAGATTAGTTTGATTTTGGTGACAAGGAGCATTGTGTTGGTTTAGAACAGTTATTAGCAAACAGTTGTCAGTCTGTTGGGTTGGTTCCAACCGAACAGAAACAGTTGGACACTCTGAATAAAAAGAACAAGGAAAGGATTGTAGAGGGTTCTCTCTCTCAGATTTAAAAAAAAGACAGAATAGAAACACAGTCATTGTTTCCTAGAAATAACGATTCATTAAAATTGCTTGTTATTTTCATCACTGTTACAATTATCTACTACAGTAAATTATTTCTGTGTACTGTAAGTTCCGGCATATTATTTCTTTGTGTATTGTAAATTCCACCACAGCAGAAGTCAAGACGATTGTATGTGGAGCGGGCGCAAACAAACAGCACCCTCCCACCAACGCACAGGCTCGACTGTACACACAAGTGTACACCCAGAGGAAGGCGTGGCGGAAGAAACTCAGGCAACAAAAACAATTTTTGCAACAGAACCAGAAAGGTAACTAAACCAGCACATGTGAACAGAAAGCAGGTATTTCAACAGCGACTACCCTACTTTTCTGATAATACATTAAACCGAGAATAAAGGCATTCTTTTCCTTTGCACATAATAATGTAAAGAATAGTTACAGGCGAACAGAACGATGAAATAAGAATCAGACTTTATTTCTTTTCTCATTTAATATATGTAACGACAGTCAGACATCGCATAACCCCAAATTCTATGTAGCCATAAGGCCTGAACGATAAACTGGAACAAAATTACAGTTGAACACATTTAACATAAAATACATGTAATGTGAGTTCGGTATCCACCGAGTACTCTACAGGAAAAGGAAAGTTGCAAATGTATTATTGAATTAATTGATACAGGCCGAGACCTTACATACATAACAGTTCGGGAGAGTAGACCAGGGTTTGGTCAAAACAACCCTCGGTTCAAAACTGTGAATCTATATAGCCGAACAGAGCAGGGTTCAAAACCCACGACTTTCACCTTAACAGAAGCAAAGACCGGAGTGCATACATAGAGCGAAGCCCAGAAAAACCCACGAGGGTTTGGAAACATAGATACCCTTTAAATAAATTACACAGAGGGAAGTCGAAGCTAAGACTACAGTGGTATTTCTAAAGACTACAGACCGAGACCATACCCAATTGCCGTAAAGAAAACCTAGAGAAGTGACATGGACTACAACAACAATGCAACAGAAGTATATTAAGTCACTACCCGGTAGAATGGAGGGAACCATGCGAGCGGCAGCACCGTGAGTCGAACAACCAGACCAGCATTCACCTGCAAGGATAAACGGTGGAAAGTTAAACCCTGTATATACATATGTTTGTGTCAAAATAGCAATGAAAATAGCCGAAGTGAAGGCGTGAAGGGTTTACCAGACAGTCGGCGACGAGGAGAAGACCCAACACCCAAAACGTAATAACCTAAGGACAGTGGCCGAGACGGTCAGGGCCAAATATTGCAGAGCGGGGTGAAAATAGCATGGATTGAATGGCAAAACCTGGTTAGCGAAGTTGAGCCGAAGCCGGAAGGACGACAGACCTGTTAGGTCACAAAACAAAACAAACCTTAAATAAATCACCAGTACCGTGACGGAAAATAAGCAAGGAACACACATTCACAGTGACAAATCAATACAAACAGAGCAATCGAACCCATGAGAGCCGAAGGAGCTTACCATTGACCTCTGTTGGAGGCGGAGTGAACCACCAAACCGACATTAGCACAGTCGCAGAAGGAACAGGGTTTTCTACAGAAGAGCTGAGGAGTGTGGCGAAGTGTCCCCGCGAACCAGAAAGGCGGAATGATTAACAATTGGGTTGTCAACGCCCTTTTGTTTAACGCCTACCGGTTAGTATAGGTTACCGCCGGTAGAACCGGTTTCATAAACCCTAAAACGGAGTCCAAAGCACGTACGGGGTCATTAATCAGTGTATTTAAGACGCCAGCTAATCCGCTTGTCCATTAGGATTCATACGTGGCGGGAGGCCATCACGGAACAGTTAAGGGCGAGCTCCATGACTGAGAAACAATAAGAAAACAAATCTTTAAACCCTTTAGATATAATGGAACAAGGTCCTAGCAACACCGAATACACTAAGAACTCCAATTGAAAAATTGACCCATGACATCGAAACCTTTAGCAGAACCACTAGAGCTTACCCAAAGGCCTTCGTTGGAGGGAAGCAGCGTGGATAAACTTCACCTTTCCCTCGCTGCATGCTGGCATCCCTTGGCCCGGCAACCATTTCCCCTACATCAAGAATGCAAGTAAGCTATTACTATATAGATTTATGCTGAAAACGAAAATAAAGCAATTACACATTGAGGAAAATTCAGTCAGGTAAATACTTACATGAACGAAGAAGTTGGTAGTTTACAAAATCGGCAGGCAGTCCAGCTCCTGTGGTCGAATCCCCGAATCGAAGACTCAGCATTGCAGACAAATTCGGCTTGTGGAAGGAGAAGCAGTGCATGAGAGAACACCAAGGAACAAAGGGGCAGAATGAACCCTACCGCTGGAGAACACGAATGTGAAACCCTCTGATTAAAGCTCAACCCTCGGATCAAACAACCTATACCTGTGCCGTCGATGGGTGGAGGAACCCGAGGTGCACAGTAGTAGATGGAAATCCTGCTCGTGCCACGCCACCATGACAGAGCAGGAGTAAATGTTTTTCCAGGTGTGAAGATCGAATAAACTCTACAGCTAGTGACATGTTAAATGCGACTGTGACGGTGGTACTGTGAACTTAAATGTAGATGATAGTGTCTGTAGTGGAGTCAATCACGTCATTGTTATCGGAAAACTTTACCGACAATCACGAATTTCTTATTTTTTATAGCCTTGTATCGTTTAATGTAATGAAACTTCAGGTGAAAAACCACGTTCCAAACGGTGGTAGTAATTATTTTAGCAGTTGTTGTGATTTTTTGAAAGTTTTTTTGATGGGTTTTTCTGGTCAAAATTCGGCAGCAATTTATTGGAATTACAAGTTTAATAGTTAGTTTCTGCACAATCAAAGCGTCCTAGGGGTTTTTCATGGTGCTGAATCCAAATATGCAGTTAAAAAACCATTTTAACTGCAACAAATCAAGATTTAACCTTAATTTCTTCCGTTGGATTCCATCACCTGAATCTCCAAAAAGTCGCATTATAGACAACTCCATTATTTTATTTCATTTGTGTAATTTTTTTTAAACGTGTTATTAGGTGTATGACAATTTGTAATATCATATTTTAGAATCTTATTTTTAAAAGCAAAATTGTAATAAATAAAATTTCAACTAATGAATTATAAATCTTGATACAATGAAAATGAAACTATTCAAATTTATTTATGAAATCCGTGTTCCCTTGTCCATTTCTACTAGAATGTTCAAAGATGTGTTTTTGAGAAGGTCGTAAAGGTCCATTGGAAAATAGTTGCAGAAGGAATTCTCATTTTCCTTTGGTAAATTAGATTTACATTTTTTAGTTTTTATTTTATTATTCATTTTAAGACCGTTATAAATTTTTATGTGGAAAATATGATTTTTAAAAGTTAATATATATTTTCAAAAAAGAAATTATTTTATTTATTTATTTTTAAATTTAAATAAAATTAGTTTGGAT
>APFE030193054.1:0-70092 GCA_000404065.3 Pinus taeda
TCTCCAATGAAGAGTTATGCCAAATCTCCCACAGTGACCTGATTATAGACTAATTCAGTAGAGCGAACTTGTACGACGTGCCACGTGTCCCTGTTTTGACCTTTGGCTTTGAAAAATATATAAAAGAAACTATAATCCGTCCTCTTTCTGTACCGCCTTACCAAATTTCAATCTGATGCTCAGAGAGAAAGTTATGGCGATTTTCCCCAGGTCACCTGTTTTGAATGTAATTTAGGATTCTGCAAAAGGACAAACTTCCTCAGTTCATATCTCCGAAAATATAGTGCGAAAAGCTCTGAAATTCGGACTTGAGATTCAATTCGATGTCTTCTCAAATGGGTTTTTTTTTTTAGCTTCTGAAACGTCGCAGAAAAAAAAAAGTTATAGCAAAAATGCCACGATGACCTGTTTGGAGCAGTGAAAGCCTAGAATCCAAAGCTCTGATACCAAATGTTATGAAAATAGCTCAAGAAAAGATAGAAAAGATAGATCAATGCCTTAGAATTTAGCCTCTTTGAGGGGGAAACCTCCTTTACATTACATAAATGAACAATCCTTGGATGATTCAAATGATAAAACCTCCTTTCTATATATAGGAGTCTAAGGAGTCACAATATAACCCAGCCGACCTAACAATAATAATATAAAGCTACAAAAATAGCAATAGAGGGATTCTATGGGGCTCAGTAATAACAATATGGGGACAATAGGGGCACAAAAATATTAATAAGGGGTACAACTATAATAGTAATCGGGTAATCACTAGTATTATAGGGACCCAACAGAACATTAAGATTTAGATGAAATTGATGGGTTGGTTACTCCACTAATAATGCAATTTTCCTTGGAAATCAATTGCCATCCTTTCGTATGTACACACATACTTATTAGCATATTTTTTATAGTCTATCTAGGAGAGAGAATGATTAGAAAATATTTGCACCTTTCTACAGTGTATAAGATTTGGTAGAGTCCAGATAATGTAATTATCTTTACTTACATATTTTTAGAAATGCATGATGATGGTCTATGGTAAAATATATATTTGAAGAGTCAAAAAAACCCTGAAACACTATCATTGTGCCCTTATTCGTGACTTGGCAGCCTATTATGGCACAAACCTATAAGCCACCATTGTAACTTTATTAAGGGACAACTTTATAAAGGTAGAGTTCGAATTCACCTGATTAGTGTTTTGTCCTATGAATTGCTAACGTTCCTGCAGTTTATCTTGGAACATTCTTGGTTACCAAAGAAACAAATGGAATAAATTCTATTTTACATTAGGTCATCATTGAAGCACTTCTTGGATCTGTAGGAAACAAGTTCATCTACCTCCTAATTCCTCATGCCTTCCATGTCCATATCATTATTTCCTGCATCGCTACCTCTGCGCCACTCTACATTCATCTACACTTCTATTGGCATGTCTTTGCACCATTTTGGTGCAAATGCTAGTGTTTTTTTTCCAATGAGGATTTTCTTTTCCTAACACTCACCATCCCACTATAAAATATTTGTTTCAAATGGAACTACTTATTATTGTTGTTACTATTTTATGATTGGATAAGTGTTATGTAATGAATATGTAAAAGGTTTTCATGATTTTATTAAATGAGTGGTCTCAAATTATGATAAAAGTTTACTTTCAATTGTAAGTGTTTAATATAGTTGGGATTAATTATGGATTTGTCAATTTAACTTTAATGACATCAATTTTATTATTTTCATGCAATGTTATGTAAATATTTTGACTTGGTCAAATTACACAAAATAAAAATAAAAATTATTATTATTATTATCAATTAAAACATGTTGACTAGTCATTACATAATAATAATAGTAAAAAATAAAATAAAATATCCCCGTGGGTCTTTACCTACCCAAAAAAATAAATAAAATAAATAATTAATAAATAAAATAAACCAACCTAGATCCAACTTAACTCTGGATCTACCAAGTGTCGAGAGAGATAAAATATGAGGTGCAAACCTCTTTTAGAGTGAAAAGAGATTTGATCCCTCTCGACACTTGATAGATCCAGAGTTAAGATGGATTTAGATCGGTATATTTTCATGTTGGATTGTCGATTATTATTATTGAACTTTTCATTTACTTCAAGTGTTTTCTTATATAAATGCTTCATCATTTCCAAATTACCACTTTAACATTCATGGTACTTTCCAGTTTCATTTGTTGCTTCACATTTTCACTTGCCATTTTAATTTCTAGTGTTACTCTTAAGCTTATATGGTTGTGCTTCTTCTATCGTGTGTGATTTTTTTACACTCACAATGTTCATTCATTGTTATGCACCTATTATGTGTGTTTCTTCTCACATGCACTTGAATTATGCTATAAATTTGAATTCACCTTTCCACTCTCACACACTCCTCTGACCAAGCCATCACACACCTCATTTATCTCCACCTAAATTATGTTTTATTTTCTCACCCAATGCACACACGTAGCCTCTATCATGTGCATTTATGTTCCACTCCTATATATCATGCTGACATGTGTTGTACTTGCTCATATCATACTCATCTAGAACACCCATAGACTTAATCATTTCAAGGATGTCCCTATCATCAATGCAAAATTCTAGTGACAATGTTGAGATGTTGTTTATTCTGACTATTTTTTCCATGTGGGATCTAGCAATAAAAAACATTTTATATAAGAAAAAAATGTATACATTATGTATTTATTTACTTAAAAAATATTTTTTTATTAATCCAAGGAGGTTAATGGATGTAGATACATATATTTTATTCAACACTAAAGTTGTATGCTTTTAAAGCAATAGCATCAATATTTTAACATCACCATGTGTATGAGAACCACAATGAAATGAACTTATGTCAACAAAAGAGTACATGTATTGTTTCCATGTAGTGTTCATCAATGAAGGAGATGGCCATGCATATGAAGTACTTGGTGCAGATAAAAAATCCCAATCCACTATTGTTGTGGGTCTATGTCACTCTATTGATAGGATGGAATTCTCTGCCAACAGCAAGGGGGATCTCCCTAGTGTAAGTTCCCAAATAGAGCCTCCACCATTTGTGATAGGGGTCCCTTCTGGTATGTAGGCCTGACTTCCATTTAGTTTTGTTGAGCTTGCTTCGGAAGGAGGCGAAATATAAACGCAATTGAAAGCATGTACCTCAATAAATACAAGGAAATAATTGAAAAATATTTTATGCCACATAAACCAACAACACAAATCTTATGTAAAGTTACTATCAGTAGGCTTCAAATAAGACTCATGTTTGCCCAGATAAAATGCTTAGTAATTGTAAATTAGTTCACAATGATCAAACATTTATGAGCATAAACAAAGGTGCAGTCAAACAGATTATACCAATACCAAAGAAATAGTTCACTAGCATGAGCATAGAGTTAGTGAATCAAATACCATTCATATGAAGCAACACAAAGTTTGGAGTATGAGACAGCATATGAGGAAACCGCACATCAAAGAGCTTTCAGGAACATCCGATCCATCAAGTGAAGAAAATAATCATGGCATTAGAACATAAAATATCTAAAGAATCCAATAGTGGAAACGTACAAATACTCCTTTTATCAATTAGAAGGACATAAATTCTCTTAATTAATGTATATATATCTCCAAAAGAGTCCTTCTCAAAAGCACACACCCCCCCTCCCCCCCACTTTTTACAATGAGGCATAAGGGTATATTTATAGGGTGAGAGTGGCTCTTGGCCTACCATTGACACTTGAACTTCCTCATGACTATTCATCTACCTAGTGACTTTTTGTATTCCACATGACCTTTCATATTCACAAACATGTTCTATGCTACTGCAGAAGATGGAGATATCTCTCTACCTTCCTTCTGCCTTGGAGCTAGCTTGACTTCAATATCTGTTGTTGACCAAGATCATGCATTTCTGCAACGATGATCCTTTGGGTCATTTTAGCAACAAATAGGCTCAAGTGTCTACATAAATGACAGGGACTTGCCTTCACCACTTCAATCCTACACATGTACAAAATCATAAATTAATCATCAAGAAAAAATGTACTTTAATGAAATATAAGATATAAATATCACAATTAATACGAGCCAGAATTCGTACCCTTGACATATCTTGCAATTTCATGGTCACAAATATATACGTTAATACATTCCATGTCTTGGCACTAATCATTTCTTTCCTCATGTGGTTATATTATCATTGTTATATCACCTTTCACACTCCTTTTCATCCTCGTCGTACATGTTGGGCATTGTTGCATTGTGTTGTTTTTAAACATTTGCAAAGGTACTAAGTAAATGGTTGGTTGAGGACTATATTTATAGTCTTAGGCCATGCATATGTGGTCGCATGGGTCGCAGGGCCTGATATAGGTTAGTGTGCAACATTTGTGACCCATGCGACCTATGCAACCTGTGAAACCTTTGCGACCTATGCTATTTGTGCGACTTATACGACCTTTGCAACTTGTTCGACCTTACGACTTGTGTCACCTATGTGACCTATGTGACCTTTGGAAGTCGCGGAGTCGCATAGTCGCACGAGGGACTGACGGTAATGAAGGCAACTTTGTGACTTTGCAACTCAGAAGATCACAGGGTCACGGGGTCGCATGATAGTTGAGCGGTTGGAGGTGCGGCTATGCGACCTTGCGACCTATGCAACATGTGCGACCTTTGTGACCTATGTGACCTATGTGACCTGCAACCTATGCAACCTACAACCTATGCGACCTATGACCTATGTGACCTTACGACATGTACGACCTCTGTGATCTTTGCAACATTTGCGACCTATGTGACTTGTACGACCTTTACGACCCATGTGACTTGAGTGACCTATGCGACTTGTGACCTATGCAACCTTTGACCTTTGTGACTCGGAAGGTCACGGGGTCACATGATAGTTGAGCAGTTGGAGGTGCAACTACGTGACCTGTGCGACCTATGTGACCTGTGCGACCTATGTGACCTGCGACCTATGCGACCTGCGGCTTTGCGACTTGTGCGATCTTTGCGACCTTTTCGACCTATGTGACTGGTGTGACCTTTGCGGCCTATGAGACCTATGTGACCTATGACCTATGCAACTTCTGACCTATTTGACCTACGACCTATGTGCCTTATGACTTATGCGACTTGTGTGATCTTTGCAACCTTTGCAACGTATGCAACCTTTGTGACCCATGCAACCTATGAGACCTATGTGACTTGCAACCTTTGCGATCTTTGCAACCTTTGCAACCTATACGACCTGTGATCTTTGCAACTTTGCGAGTTGGAAGGTCGTGGGGTCACATGATAGTTGAGCGGTTGGAGGTGCGACTATGCGACCTCTGCAACCTATGCAGCCTGTACAAGCTATGCAACCTACGACCTATTCGATCTTCGTGACCTTTGTGATGTATGTGACTTGTGCGACATTTGCAGCCTGTACGACCTATGCAACCTACGACCTATGTGACATGCGACTTGTGCGATCTTTACAACCTATGCAACCTTTGCGACCTATACGACCCATGACCTATGCGACCTACGACCTATGCGACCTGCAACCCGCGACCTATGCGACCTATGACTCCACCCCCTAATAAAGCATTTCATAGAGGGCGAAGCCTTAATTCCGAGATGAAAGAAGAAGAAGGCCCTCCCATCTTAAGAATAATGGGCATTTTTGTGTGACTTGTGTGACCTGGTTTGGCTTATGAAAGAGATGTGAGTATTTTCTAGACCTTTCTGGGGTTTCCCGACTTCCAAATAGACTCTAAGGATGGGTGGTAGTTACGGAAAAGGTGGAGGGGCTCTAAAATTTATAAGAGTTTGAAAATTTTGGAGGGGTTGTTACAGTGGCTACAACAATTGGTGATTCACTGGTAGAATTCAACATCTTGGCCCACATCCCTACAATATCTCGAGTCTAGATAACGATGCAAGGGAATATTGAACAGCTGCTATGGGTACCTGTTACCTTGACATTTATAGATATGCCTTCTCTTTATGTCTCATCTAGGTCCTCTTAGTCAGTAAACATCCAATTAGGAGTTCACACATGCCAATAGTCATTGATGATGCAAAGAATGAGGCAAAGGGCTTATTATATTCAGAATTTTAAAATAAGTTTCTAGTGTTGCTCCACTGCCAATAGGCCTGGACAGTACCCCAATGGAGTCACTCCAAGAAATCACAAATGTTGCTCTGCTGCCAATGAGCCTAGATAGTACCCTAGTGGATTTGTTCCATTACCTCTCTGCGCAAGAAGCCTTTCTCGATCCTTTACCCTTTATTTAACTTCATTTTCTTTTATGTGTAAATTTACACTTATTACTGGGATTTCATTGCGCTAGGGCGGACGAGGGATCCTGACTTATTTTATGAGCAAGGGAGGTTGTTTCTTGTTAGATAGAAACTAAAAGATATCTTGATTTAGGTTTTCCTTCATGTCAAGCTTTCTCATGTCATCTCCAGTTAACAAGTGAACAAATAAAACAAGTCATTGAAACAGTCACGACCATGGTAAGCACAAGGTTCAGGTTAAGGGTATAGGTCATTCAAACTGATTAGGGTTCTCCACGAGCAATCTGTACTTATCTTCCTTGTAAGTAAATTAGAATCGTAGGAAAGATATCCAGGAGGTAACTTTGATGGTTGGTTCTAAGAGAAGCTACCCATTGGCGTGATCATCACAACTTCACACAATCATTAGGGCTCAAGTTTTAATTATAGGGTTTCTGATGACTAGGGAAGCTCTCCTAGGGTTTCAACATGTGCTAAGAGGTCGAAGTAATGTAGTTTAAGGTTTGAGAAAGTGAAAAAAAAGTGTGAGAAATATATTCACAGTACCAAAGTTTCGAAAGCTTCAGGCTCATGGAGGCTCAGTCAGGTGGTATCTGAAATAGAGGGAATTTCCAGGTTAGGTCCAAGGCAAGTATTTTTTAAGCAAGAAAAAGATGTATGATGTAATGCAATGGACAAGGCTTATGATGCACATAATTCTATGTACAAAAGAGATGAGCTAATTGCAATTAAAAGACCAATGCAATGCATATGCATAGGTTTCACAGATTCCATGTAATAATAAGCAAATGCAAGGACATGAGTGAAAAATAAACATGCAGAGAACTAACTACCTTCAATAAAGAAAATTAAGCATGACAAATTTAAATCATAAAGAAAATTCCAATCAGCCAACTAATAAGCAAAACTAAAACCTAGCTAGTCTAAAATACTAAATCCTAATTTAGCCAAAGCGTAGGTCGCGTTATGTGAAATCAAACTTCTAATGCAGCCACTGCAGCAGTTCCCAACCTGCAAAAAAAAAGATGACAACAATTAGAATTTGTGGAAAGATTTGTGCAAAACATAACATGTTTACCTGTAAAGCATGCACAATAGCAACAACATCTCGTCCACCTACAAGGAAATGTGTCAGAGAATGCCTTTCAAGGCAAACTGCAACCCAATCCAGGTAAACCAAACCACAAGTGTGAAAGTTATACTCGTCCAGCTATAACATACATTTGTTTATGCTTAACCCTAAATCCAATGCAAGTAAGGAAAGATGTTGTCGGCTAATAAAGGAAACTGCCAGATTAATCCGATCAACAACCCTATCATGATGAAGAGGATGATCAACTTGATAACCCTGAAAAGAGGGGCCTCTGTCGGGTGTAACTGAGATCCCTAAGGATTCAAACACATAAACCCTAATTTCAGAAACCCTAGTTTGAAATTATTCATGGACTTCGTCAAGGACGTGAGGACATGACATAACCATCAGTGAAAGTTGAAGTGCCTCCAACCTCTGAACCTTCAAACGAAATTCCATCTAATATTGGTAGCTTTGCAAGGTTTGTAGATGGGTGTATACAATTATTGTTGGTTGTGACCGAATAACTATCAGTGGAAATATTGTGGATTGGATTCATCGTCTGAATATGAATAGATCGGCAACTCGATAGATTAGATTCTTTAGATTCCCAAAAATGAACTGAATCAATCAAAAGAGTCTCAGGTAGAGGGGAGGTCAGGAGATTTTCCCCTTCCCCTATAGGGGATTGTAAGACATCATTTGATTGTGTACGTTGACAGAATGTATTGGTTGGAAGACAATAAAAATATTAGTGACAATGGCCAGAGCACCCCTTTCAGCAAACCAATTAGGATATAGAGGTTGATGTGCATCCGTCGAAAGGTGATTGGAAATATTTTCTCAGAGAGACATTGCTCGAATCAGAGGATTTGCAAGATGAGCTTGCATCCAGGGAGGTGATTTGAGAGGAGTGTGATGTGAAAAAACCCTAATTCGACTTGGTTCAGGGGTCCCATCAGGAACGTGAGAACCTAACATAACCATCAATGGAAGCTGAAGTGCCTCAGCTTCCTGATGAGTCCCTATATGTTCAAAAGTTGGATCAGCAAATTTTGGTGGCTTCGTAGGATCAAAAGACAGATAAGTAAGACAATCACCAGAGGCGTGAGTGAATATATTCCTGGTAAAATGAGAATTTCTGAAATCACCAGTTTGATCAAGTTGGGTATCTAATACATAAGGCTTTTCTTGGATTAGGAGCGAAAAGGGATTAATGAGAGAAACATCTTGAGTTGGGCAAGAGGCATGGCCCTCTCCTTCACCTGTTAAATATTGTGAGTGACAAAGATCAGTCATAATGGATTCATATTATGCATCCCTTGACTATGAAACATCACCCCCATGTACATGATTGCAACCAATGTGAGAAAGATAAAGATGTGAATGATCCGAAGAAACCGCCGGTGCAGTAGACCCATTAACTAAATTACGGTAGAATGGATGCGCACAGTTAGATGAAGGGGCACCGATCGGACCCGGACCCGCATTCAGCCCATTTATGTTCACCAAAGAGAAATATGGATTTGAAGGCCTGATATTCTCTACGGATTTTATAAGACAGTCAACATTACTTGAGACAAGACCAACGCCATCATGCACAGTTGAAGGAGATCCCGGGATATAGTGAAAGTATGTTGAATGGACTCGATCAGAACAGATGTTATGTGATTTTCATATTCCAAACCAAAAGAATGTATGAGGGATTTAGAGATACTCATGTGAAATGGGACTTGTTTCTAATTGAAAATGTTTTAAAGAAACGAGAACCAATTGTTGAAAATTTATATTCAAATACACTCAGTCGACATCATTTTCAGGCAATTCAAAGCAAAGATGCACATATCTAGAAGAAAACTCCTCTAAATATTCTTCAGGTTTCATCCTAATCTCACTTATCCTCTTTAACACATCTTGAAAATTGTACCTGTCAAATGCTTGTTGGATCTTACCAACAAGTTGCTCAAACAAATGAATGGACGTCGCTGGAAATGTGTGGCACCATTTCTTCGCACGACCTTCAAGGGTGAGGGAGAGAAATGCACAAGCAAACTCTTCATCGTTGATCTCAAAAGATTCACAAAACTTAAGGAAATCAGAAATGTGCTTGTTTAAGGTTGTTCCATCCTCACCATCAAAATTTAACTGAGACAAGTGATGGAGCTACTCCTGGGGGATGGAAAATCGGAAAATAGACAAACTAGATAAATGCCTTGGGAGCAAGATTTTGGTTGAAGCCATTAACAGATATGAGACTAAACTACAGGAACCAAGGGCTTAGATTGTCAACTAGCCCTCCTTCTAGCACCAAATCTGTTGACAAGCTGGAATCCTCCACCAATAGCAAGGGGGACCTCCCCGGTGTAAGTTCCCAACTAGAGCCTACACCGTTTGTGATATGGGTCCCTTACGATATGTAGGTTGGGATGTCGTTCAGTTTTGTTGAGCTTGCTTCGAAAGGAGGTGAAATGATGCAGGAGCATTTAGGCCAAGAAGACTCATTGTATTCTAGTAGACATAGGGGTATTGTATTTTCAAGGAAGTTGGGTTCCTAAGAGGGAATTAAATATTATTAATGTTTTGAGTGATTTTAATGAGAGAAGCTAGAGTAGGGAATTAATTGAATGCTTTGAGGCATATTTGTAAATGTTCTTGAATATAGGAGAACATGAGAGATTTAGGATAGTTAAGAGATTGAGGGATTTGAGAATTGATTGTAAATCCTAGATTAGGAGTTAGTTCATGAAATTAGGGATTAGAGAGGAGTTTTAGGAACAAGGAAAGAGATTTAGGAATTTTGTTAAGGAATTCATGGATCTAAACCAGGGATTGGTTTTAGAGTCCTTGTGTATAAATATAAGCCTAAAAGGCAAAGACGGGGTTTAGATAGGTTAGAAAGTCAGATAATTAGTTGGTTAAGCTAGAGTGTGGTTTTGAGCCTATGGGCAGAATGTAAACAGAGGCCACTGATATTAGAAAATCAGGCCAAGAGACAGAGTCTCAAACTATAATTATTTGTTGTGTTTATATATACAGAGAGTGATTAAAATATGTATAAATGTGTGATTGAGTGATGAATGATAGATTGAGTGCAATGGAGGATTGCATATATATATATATAATATATATATATATATATATATATATATATATAATATATATATATATATATTATTATGCAAGCGAAGTGCAATGAACGCAAAGAATCAGAGTTCGGCGAGACACAGAGAGAAGAGGAGAACGTGAAAGAGGATCACGATGGATCTTTGAATCCATTATAAGACAAGGTAAAGCTCAGTAGAGGTAGAGATCAAAGGAGAATGCACAGAAATCAACCTCGGAAGTGAATTAAGTAGCAGAAGAGCCAAGGGCCGAAACCTTGAAGAAAATCCAAAACCACAGAAAACTGAAGAAATGCACAAAAATCTAAGTGTATAGAAAGGCAGAAGAAATGGAGTATGGGAAAATCATAGATGTTGGATATTTATGATCAACGGTTGGGATTAAATCGCATCAGCGATTAAGAGATCTCGCCATCGGACAGACATCAGGCGCTAAAGTAATCGAGGTTTAATTGAGAAGCCGGACCTGAACTTTATTAGATTGGGAACTTATAATTTCCATCAGGTTCGTATAGTTGAATAACTGTTGGGCTTGTTATCAACCCAAAATTATTGTGAATTGTTGGATCTGCTAAGTGCAGATCAATGGTAGAGAACCGTCGGAGAAGATTTAGAGATAGGGATAGTTAATGACCGTTGGATTGCAACGTGGATCAACGGTGGGGATGTGATCGGATCACAATATTTAAAGGAATAGACCTTGGCTTTAATAAATGCGACATGCGATTATGCAAAGGGTCGATGAGAGCGAACCTGATAGGGAAATGTTCAAGCATAGTTAATGTTATTTGGAATCTGGAGGTTAATCGCATATTGGAGGAGATGGGGAACACATGCTAATGTGACCTGCAGAGAAGCGATTATCGATTGCAATAAAGGTAAACCTCGAGAAATGCGCCAAAACCATACCAGGGCGGAAAAGGCATGGTTGCGTATATATTTCCTTTGTAATTAGTCTATAAAGGACCAGGCATGGTATATGGGATTTATATATAAGTCCAACAATGAAGGTTTAATGTGCGGCTTATGGGTTAAATAAAGGATAACGAACGTTGTGAAGGAGTTTTAAAGTCCCGATATGAAGGATTGATATGGTATAATGTCCCGATAGGATGGAATATAATGAAAGACTTTAATAAAGTAATAAGTGAAGGATAAAGGGTAATTTAAGTTTGATACATTTTTAATGAATGAAGGGTTAGACCATGTTGGGCTTTAATAAATCATTTAGCATAGGAAATTGATGGATGGACCTTAAACCTTAGTTAATGAAGATTTTAACCCAAGGAGAGTTAATATTCTCGGGACAGACAAGATGTATGCATAATACATGTAAACTGTGGGTAAATTAGGGGTAACCCTGCGTCATTTGGTATCATAGCATAATTGTTATTGGAACAATTGATAGTAGAACAGAATAAGGGAATTCTGTAGAAAATGACTTAGAATAGAGTTGTGTTTTAAGTTGTATATGCAGGCAAGGGAGATCATATTTTAAACTAATGAACAGTAAGCACACAAAGATGATGTGTAGCAGAATTTGCAGATGCAAGAAAAGGAAGACAATCCATTCACAGTACAGGTAAATGGTGGAACAAGATCATGCAGAGATCTTGAAAGTGAGATGACATGTTTTGTTTGATTTGATTTGAATATTGGAGAATGTGTGGATTTTATATTGATGCACAGGTGACAGGATAAGGAGGTGAGAAGATTGCATTAATAGCCTAAGAGTAAGGAGTGTCGATTGGTTCCAAAGGAAAGAACCAGAGAGATGTTGAAAGACAGAGCTCAAAGAAGAGAAGCTTAGTAATACATATGTAGCAAGAAGGAGACTTATTACTGTAGAGATATTGTTGAAGATCACAAAAAGAAATTCCACAAAAGGATGTGGATAGAATTTCCAAGGTAATGAAGGAAGCTGGTAAGACTTTCTAAGATAAAGAAGAAGTGGTCAGAACAAAGTATTTCATGGTTTGAAATACAAGAGGACAGTTCTGTTCTTGAGAAGGTGCATATGAATTTAAGACTGAAGGAGCAGAGAAGAGTGCTCAAAGGAGGTTCCAGAGATAGAGAACCAATTGCTTACCAAAATATTGAGTGAGGAGAGCTTGGTGAGGTAAGTGGCAGCAGGGAGATCTTGTTGTTGTAGAGGCTTTAATGCAGCTCATAGTAAGTGAATAAGGAGCTCACGGAGATAGAGAAGAAGATGCCTACTGATAGTCATAGTAGAGGTTCTGAAGAAGACCATAGTACAAGAAAGATGAAAGAAGAGGATGCCAAGGAAAATTACATGAGGATGACTCAAGAGGAGCTTGACAAAGAGATGGTAGAAATGAAAGAATAACTCAATGTATTGATGATGATACTTGAGGAAAACCAGAGACAAGGTTGGGTCTTGAGGAAGAAGCCAGTGAGGTGGAATAAACTACAAAGGAGGCTACAAAAGAAGAGAAGTCGACAGGTGAATATGCAATTAGCAGAAGAGCTAATGAAGCTTGAACAGGTATTGGGTGTTCAATTGAGATCTAAAGAACTCAGAGAAGCTAAGTTGGAAATGGAAGTACCCATTTGTGAACCAAAGCAGGGTGAAATTTTGGGTGAAGATAAAGACTTGAAAACTGAAACTTCAAGTGAGATCAAAGGATCACAAGATTTTAAATCTGACAATTTGTTTGTGTTTGCAGGTGAAACGTGTAAAGAAGGACAATTTGCTGATATTTCCATAAAGAGGGAAGAAGACAGGCAGAATCTAAATTTTGTTTTAAAAGAGGAAGTAGGAAAGGATATCGAGCAATCAAGTAAAGGATTTGATGAGATTGAGGAGAAGACCATCGAAATATTTCTATGTCATGTAAAGAACTTGAAATAGCAGGAGGAATTGGTGATTGAATCATCAAATGAGACGATGAGGTCTCGTGGTTTTACAACTGATAGGTTGTGTATAAATGCAGGTATTGCAGAAGATAAAATATTTTATGGAAATGTCTTGAATGAAGCTGAAAACTGTCAGGTAAAGTATGATGATGACTGTATTTCAAATGAATATCAAGTTGAGTTATTACAGCAAAAGGAGTTCATAAATTCCATGCTTAATGGAGAAAATATCTTCAATAGAGATGAGACAGTTGTGCCCTATGATAAGAAATTTGCTATTGAAGAGAATAACGAGGAATTGATTTTCTTAAATGATCAAAGGGAGAGTGATGAACAAACATCTAAAACTATCAAAGGGATAGAGGATCAAAATTTTATTCTAGTTGAGAATGAAGAAATAGAGTCAATGAGTTATGCTTGTGAAAAAGAATAAGATAGGGAGGATTGTACAGAACTTTTGGGAGAAATTGCAAGCGAGGTGGCAAATTTGTGGCAGGAGTTAAGTATTTTGGAAAAAAGGTTAGAAGACCAAAAAGTAATTGTTCAGGTTGTAAAATCAGAATTGAACAAGAATGAAAGAGTTCCCTACAATGGATAGGGATAGAAAGACATCATTATAATAGATGGTGTTTATGAGAGACTAGCAGACAGTCTCATGAATTCTGCTGAGAATTCAAATCAGCATATGGATGTGTTGATAGAGGAGGAGAAAACAGAGTAGCAAACTGAATTGTTTCCAAAGGGAGATAAGGCACAGAAGAATTACGTTTTTTATTTTAACAAGTGTTTTATGAGTGAAGGCTTAGTTGCGGATGTTGGAGGAATTTTGGCACAAATGAGAAGCCAAATAAAAATGGAAGAAGAAGATTCTATGGAATAATTTAATCCATGGAACAAAGATGTTCAATTGCTGGAGAGAATGTTGGACAGTCAGGATTCAATGCAGAAAGAGATAATCATGAAAGAGGGTAAGGATGAAAGGGAGGTAGTCGGAAAAGGAGTCAAAGTAAGTAAAAGTAACCTACAGTAGTTTGAAGAGATAGTGGACAGCAGCAACAACCTGAAGCAGAGAGAAAGAAATAGAAGTAGGAGGCAAAGTGTAGACCAGTTCAAAGATGTGCTGGACATAGAGATTGAAGAAATGTGGCAGCTAATGATGAAATAGTCCATATGGAGGAGATTAACAACAGCAGGGAGAATGATCAATCAGAGTATGAACTTGATTGACAAGGAGAGGAAGATAGAGCAGAAAACAGTAGACATACAACAACAGTAAAGGAGCAAAGTGTTTGGGCAGCTACAAACTAAAGTTTGGGACCCTGGAGGTTTTTCAATCAACTTATGAAGACACATGATTAGGAGATCATGGAAATTTTCTACTTGGGGAGTCTGATGCAGGAGCATTCAGGCCAAGAAGACTCATTGTATTCTAGTAGACATAGAAGTATTGTGTTTTCAAGGAAGTTGGATTCCTAAGATGGAATTAAATGTAATTATTAATGTTTTGAGTGATTTTAATGAGAGAAG
Organism: Pinus taeda; assembly: GCA_000404065.3. NCBI lineage: Eukaryota > Viridiplantae > Streptophyta > Pinopsida > Pinales > Pinaceae > Pinus > Pinus taeda. Next base: position 14,900 of record APFE030193054.1, read on the forward strand.
CTAGAGTAGGGAATTAATTGAATATTGTGAGGCATATTTTTAAATGTTATCGAATATAGGAGAACATGAGAGATTAGGATAGTTGAGAGATTGAGGGATTTGAGAATTGATTATAAATCCTAGATTAAGAGTTAGTTCATGAATTTAGGGATTAGAGAGGAGTTTTAGGAACAAGGAAGAGATTTAGGAATTTTGTTAAGGAATTCATGGATCTAAACCAGGGATTGGTTTTAGAGTCCTTATGTATAAATGTAAGCCTAAAAGGCAAATACGGGGGTTAGATAGGTTATAAAGTCAGATAATTAGTTGGTTAAGCTAGAGTTTGGTTTTGAGCCTATGGGCAAAATGTAAATAAAGGCCACTGATATTAGAAAATCAGGCCGAGAGATAGAGTCTCAATCTGTAATTATTTGTTGTGTTTATATATACAGAGAGTGATTAAAATATGTATAATTGTGTGATTGAGTGTTTAATGATAGATTGAGTGAAACAGAGGATTGCATATATATATTTATGCAGGCAAAGTGAAGTGAATGCAACGAGGCAGAGTTCAGTGAGACACAAAGAGAAGAGGAGAACGTGACAGAGGATCATGATGGATCTTTGAATCCATTATAAGACAAGGTAAAGCTTAGTAGAGGCAGAGATCAAAGGAGAATGCACAGAAGTCAAATTAGGAAGTGAATTAAGCAGCAGAAGAGCCAAGGGCCGAAACCTTGAAGAAAATCCAAAACCATAGAAAACTGAAGAAATGCGCAAAAATCTAAGTATAGAAAAAGGCAAAAGAAATGGAGTATGGGCGAATCGTAGCCGTTGGATCTTTATGATCAACAGTCGAGATTAAATTGCATCGGCGATCGAGAGATCTTGCCATTGGAGGGACATCGGGCGGTAAGGTAATCGGGGTTTAATTGAGAAGTCGGACCCAAACTTTATTAGATTGGGAACTTATAATTTCCATCGGGTCCCCATAGTTGAATAACTACGAGACTTATTATCAACCTGAAATTATTGTGAACCATTGGATTTGCTATGTGTAGATCAACATTAAAGAACTGTCGGAATAGATTTAGAGATTGGGAGAGTTAAGGACCGTTGGATCGGAAGGTGGATCAACGGTGGGGATGTGATTGAATCATAATATTTAAAGGAATAGACCTTGGCTTTAATACATGCGACATGTGATTATGCAAAGGGATGATGAGAGCGAACCCAGTAGGGAAATGAAGCATAATTAATGTTATTTGGAATCCGAAGGTTAATCGCATATTGGAGGAGATGGGGAACACATGATAATGTGACCTGTGGAGAAGAAATTGTCAATTGCGATAAAGGTAAACCTTCGGAAATGCGCCAAAACTGTACCAGGGCGGAAAAGGTATGGTTGCGTATATAATTTCTGTGTAATTAGTCTATAAAGGATTAGGCGCGGTATATGGGATTTATATATAAGTCCAACAATGAAGGTTTAATGTGTGGCTTATGGGTTAAATAAAGGATAACGAAGGTTGTGAAGGGGTTTTAAAGTCCTGATATGAAGGATTGATATGGTATAATTACCCGATAGGATGAAATATAATAAAGGACTTTAATAAAGTAATAAGTGAAGGATAAGGGGTGATTTAAGTCCGATACATGTTTAATGAATGAAGGGTTAGACCATGTTGGGCTTTAATAAATCATTTAGCATAGGAAATTGATGGATGGGCCTTAAACCTTAGTTAATGAAGATTTTAACTCAAGAGAGTTAAAATTCCTGGGACAGACAAGATGTATGCATAATACATGTAAACTGTGGGTAAAGCAGGGGTAACCCTGCATCACGAAATATAAACTCAATTGAAAGCTTGTACCTCAATAAATACAAGGAAATAATTGACAAATATTTTATGCCACATAAACCATGAATAGCCAGACTATAAACAACATAAATCTTATGTAATTTATTGTTAGTATGCTTCAAATAAGACTCATATTTGCCCAGATAAAATGCTTGGTAATTGTAAATTAGTTCACAATGATCAAACATTTATGAGCATAAACAAAGGTGTAGTCAAACAGATTATACCAATACCAAAGAAATAGTTCACCAGCATGAGCATAGAGTTAGTGAATCAAATACCATTCATAGGAAGCAACACAAAGTTTGGAGTATGAGACAGCATATGAGGAAACCGCACATCAAAGAGCTTTCAGGAACATCCAATCCATCAAGTGAAGAAAATACTCATGGAATTAGAACATAAAAGATCTGAAGAATCCAATAGTGGAAACGTACAAATACTCCTTGTATCAATTAGAAGGACATAATTCTCTTAAGTAATGTATATATCTCCAAAAGAGTACTTCTCAAACCACCACCCCCCCCCCCCCCCCACCTCATTTTACAAATGAGGCATGAGGGTATATTTATAGGGTGAGAGTGGCTCTTGGCCTACCCTTGACACTTTAACTTCCTCATGAATTTTCATCTACCTAGTGACTTTTGGTATTCCACATGACCTTTCATATTCACAAACATGTTCTATGTTACTGCAGAAGATGGCAATATCTCTCTACCTTCCTTATGCCTTGGAGCTAGCTTGACTTCAATATCTGTTGTTGACCAAGATCATGCATTTCCGCAACAATGATCCTTTGGGTCATTTTAGCAAAAAATAGTCTCAAGTGTCTGCATAAATGACAAGGACTTGCCTTCGCCACTTCAATCCTACACATGTACAAAATCATAAATTAATCATCAAGAAAAAATACTTTGATGAAATATAAGATATAAATATCAAAATTAATATGAGCTAGAATTCGTAGCCTTGACATCTCTTGTAATTTCATGGTCGCAAATCTATGTGTTGATACGTTCCATGTCTTGGCATTAATCGTTTCTTTCCTTGAGTGGTTATATTATCATTGTTATATCACCTTCACACTCTTTTTCATCCTCGTCGTACATGTTGGGCATTGTTGCATTGTGTTGTTTTTAAACATTTGCAAAGGTACTAAGTAAATGGCTGGTTGAGGCCTATATTTATAGTCTTAGGTCATGCATATGGGGTTGCATGGGTCGCAGGGCCTGATATAGGTTAGTGTGCGACCTTTGTGACCCATGCGACCTATGCGACCTTTGAAACCTTTCCGACCTATGCTATCTATGCAACTTATGTGACCTTTGTGACTTGTGCGACCTTGTGACTTGTGTGACCTATGAGACCTTTGCGAGTCACAAAGTCACATAGTTACACGAGGGACTAGTGGTAATGAAGGCAACTTTGCGACTTTGTAACTCGAAATCTCACAGGGTTGCAGGGTCGCATAACAATTGAGCGGTTGGAGGTGCGACTACGCGACCTTGCCACCTATGTGATCTATACCACCTTTGTGACCTATGCAACCTATGTGACCTACAACCTATGTGACCTGCGACCTATGCGACCTTACGACATGTGTGACTTGTGTGATCTTTGCGACCTATGTAACATGTGCCACCTTTGCGACCCATGCGACTTGTGCGACCTATGTGACCTGGGATCTGTGCGATCTTTGCGACCTTTGCATTCTATGTGACCTGCGACCTTGCGACTCAAAAGGTCATAGGGTCACATGATAGTTGAGCAGTTGGAGGTGCGACTATGCGACCTGTGTGACCTATGTGACCTGTGCGACCAATGCGACCTGCACCTATGTGACCTTGCGACTTGTGCGACCGATGTGATCTTTGCAAACTTTGTGACCTATGTGACTTGTGTGACCTGTAAAACCTATGCGGCCTACGACCTATGCGACCTGCAATCTATGTGACCTGCGACCTATGCGACCTATGCAACCTGCGACTTGTGTGACTTGTGCGATCTTTGCGACCTGTGCAACCTTTGCGACCCATGCAACCTGTGCAACCTATGTGACTTGTGACCTATGCGACCTTCGACCTGTGTGATCTTTACTATACCTATGTGACTTGCGACCTTTGTGACTTTGTGACTCGGAAGGTCACAAGGTCACATGAGAGTTTAGCGGTTGGAGGTGCGACTATGCAACCTGTGCGACCTATGCGACCTATACGAGCTATGCAACCTACGACCTATGTGACCTATGACCTATGTGACCTTGTGACCTGTGCGACCTATGCGATTTTTGTGACCTATGTGACCTATGCGACCTTTGCGACCTGTGTGACCTTTGCAACCTGCGACGTATGCGACCTGCGAAATGTGTGATCTTTGCAACCTTTACGACCTATGCAACCTTTGCGACCTATGCGACCTACGACCTGCGACCTATGCAACCTGTGACCTATGCGACCTGTAACTTGTGTGAATTGTGCGACCTGGTTTGGCTTATGAAAGAGATATGATTCTTTTCTAGACCTTTGTGGGGTTTCCTGGCTTCCGAATGGACTCTAAGGATGGGCGGTAGCTATGGAAAAGGCGGAGGGGCTCCAAAATTTAGAAGAGTTTGAAAATTTTGGAGGGGTTGTTGCAGCGGCTACAACACACTCTTATGTCTTATTTTTATGGTATTGTTAGTTTACTAAAATCTAATACAATAATAACAATAATCTAATTTTAAGGTCATTGCTTAACCATACATGAAATTAATGTATAAAGCCCCTTTATTTGTTAGAGAAGGGATTATCTCTATGTGGCAATTTGATGACTTAAATATACAATGATGTACATATCCTACCCCCTTCCAGATTCAAACTTATAATCTCATGAAAAGTAAAACATACTCTTAACCAATTCTCTATCTAATAAAAATGTAACATTTATGAAAATGTTAATATTCCAACGAAACTATTGCAACATTGTTAATTTTTGAACACGCATTCACTTTACTAAAGAAGGAATAAAAAACAATTAAGAAAAATGTAATATTTGTTAAAATAAGGAATTGCTAAGAGGGGGGTGGGTGAATTAGTAACTAAGAAACTCTTATTCGTTTTCTTTTTATGCTTACAGTCTCTTCTTATAATCTTTAGCTTGTGAGATAATTCATTCACAAATCAGTTAACCAACAATATTTCAGGCACACATATTCAAACAACAATCATATGAGCAGCATACATTTGACACCATGTTTTTCATGTGGAAACCTAGAGGGAAAAAGCCACAAATTTGTTGTTAGATTATGATGTAAATTAAGCACCCACTTAATTAAATATGTTTATTTGTGAGCACCCACTCATGGGAGCCACCGACCCCCTTTGTTTAGCAAGAACCAAATTTCCAAGAGGCATCAACCTCTTTAATATGTAGGCACCAACCTACCTTTGGTTAGCAAGCACCAACTTGCCAAGAGGCACCAACCTCTTCAGTATGCAAGCACCAATCGCCTTTATTTTGCAAGCACCAACTTGCCAGTACGCACCAACCTCTTTAGTATGCAAGCACCAACTTGCCCTTGCCACTGTTCTACTATTTTATACAATTTTCAAACTAAAAACAAAGGCATACAATTATACAAGTAAAATACCAATAAATGGATGTCTTCATATTCAACTTCTGCACTCTAATTTTTGTGATCACTTGCAATAGATCTCCTCTTACTGCTCTCAGCAACACTTCTTTTGCGCTCTACCTTCACCGTCAATGGCTCTTCATTGACTGATCTCCAGCACTACTCCCACCATTCTCCACACAACACCCTTGCTTCTCTTGCTGCACTATTAGACAAAGTCCTCTTAGGTGCTTTAGCCTCACTATCACTATGCACTTCACTCATAGCTCAATATTCTCACACATTTGCTCAACTCCCCCCTCTTCTCCATTACAGGCGATGGTTTTGTTCTACTAAGGCACTGTGCACAAGGTAGACTCTACTACATGTCCTTTGGATTCCCAACTATACTTAGACATATCCTCCCTTTCCGTTGTTATGTCTCCTATCAATTTTGGGTCATATTGCAGAAATAGAGATCAACCTTGCAATCCTTCACCATTTGACAGCATGTAGCTCCATGTTGAGAAATTAATTCTTAGATGACCTGCACACTACTTCATGAGTCCCATACTTCCATTTAACTTGTTGAAGGTGTGCATCAAAGCACAGTGATGGCTTGTCTCATCTCAATGCGTACCCAACACTCTTTCCTAAGGATTGTGGTCCTTGCTCCCTTGAACAAACGATCTTTGACAATCATCATTACTCCTGTGAGCAACTCCTTTATTATCGCATTTAATCTTGTAGCTACCGACCCATACGCCTTTAACTCTCTATACCATGCTTATCAGAGAAATTCCATATTGCAATCTTCACAGTGGTGCAGTATTCTAATCTTCTAATTGCCGACCTCTGATGTGACGAGCTCCTTTCACTTAGCCCTTCCTGTATTTCTCACCATAGGACCAAGGGTCATGACCTGTCGCTTAGCCTTGAGGTGCTAGAGTGTTTTTAATCCTATCGGGGGCTATTTTTTCTTTGTTAAGTGCTTAACTCCCTTGGTTCTTTAAGTTTTTCTTGACCATGCACTAACCCAATATCAGAGCCCCCTTATCGGAAGTTTCCAATTGCTAACTATTATAAAGTGCCGAAATCCTCAACCTCTGATATGTGATCTCTGATATGATGTCATCACTCCACGTGGCACCTCATGGTGGTGACAGGTGTCACCGATATTTGTCCGATGAGGCTCCCTCAAAATGCCAAAACTTCCTTCCACGTGTCCTTCTATACTGCCACATCATGCTAATGTCAGATGCCACTGTAGCTTTATCAAAACCAATCATATGCAGCCATGTGTCATGCTAGTGGAGAGAGAAAAGGGCTTGCCCACCTTTGGTTTTGCGATGAAATCGTTTTTTAATCCTTTATTGGTGTTCCCATCTTTTTTTAACACTATCAGGGGCTTTACCCATGTCGCAACTTTTAAAATGTTTTCATGTTCATAAGTTTGATTCTTCAATCATTGAAATGCCTGATGCTCTGATGTTTTGATATGCTCCAATATCTGATGTTGCGACCTCCGATATTTGATGTCTCTAAGCCTTTGATATGTGGTGCGTCAATATGCTTGATGCTCTGATGTTGTGATGTGTTGGTATGCCCGACCTCTGATATGTGATCGTCGATATGGTTGATTCTTTGATGTTGCAATCGATGATATGATGATGCTCTGTTGTTGCGATCGTCAATATATTTGTACCTCCAATATGTGATTACCGATATTCTTTCCTTCTCGAGGCTTCTATTATCCTCCACAATATCACAAGACTAAGAAAGGAGATCGACAGAGGTAAACTCAAACCACCTAGGGTTCAGCAGCTAGCCCTGCTAAACCAAAGAGGGATCTCTCTATAAAGCTCACAACCAAATATGACCAGAGTGGGAAAAATATAATAGGTTAGATATGTTCAACTCTAGGGTTTTCAAATTTAGGATTTTTCTAGATGAAGCATGAGTCAAGGAACAAAGGGTAGGGTTTTAGGAAAAACTCAGTTGCAAAAATACAAAGGAGCAAGGTAGGTATGTCTTAATGGCACTTCGAGGCTTTGTCGGTGTAGTGTAGGGTTGAAAAACATAGGTTCAAAATGAGGATGGCAAGCATGATTTCATTCATCAAAAGATAAATAACATAAAGATGAAATTCCTATCAAAACAGAGCTTAAACTTTGTGAATTATGTTCATCAAACTTATAGGAAGATCATTGAAATCATAGGCATGGAAAGAAGACACATTAAACATTCATAAAAGTGAATCACAGAATTAAAACACTGCCACAATATCGTACCACATGAATTCTTGAATAATAGCTGCAACTGGCTTGTATTACTACAAAGTGATCAAGTACAAAGGCTCTAAAAGACTCTCACGCATCTAACCCTCTCTATGGCTTAGATTGGGTTACATATAGACAAAAAACTACATCCCCCTCTTTCAGAGGTTGAATTCCTCGGTATAGGATCAATTTACACACTTCTCTCTAACCAAACCTAATAACTAGGGAGGTTAAAACAAACTCCCAAATTGGCCTAAAACTGATTCATATGACCATGGAAACCTTTACAGGCATGAATATACTCAATTTTTACTTTAACAAACATAATTAAAAACATCGTTACAACAGTTTAAATGAAAAATTACATTAGAAAAAGTTGAATTGGACTGAGCAAACTGAGAAAAATGAGTTCCAGGCAAACACGTAGCGAATTGCATGAAAACATAGCGTGCTTGGAGAAAACATAGTATGTTTCTTGTAAGTGACTTTCGGAGGGGTTCCCGAGCTCCAAATAAAGATATAAAAAATGATGGATAAATATTTCCTGTATACTACACCATAGAATCTTCAAGCACTGAAAGAAACTACTTCTAGACCTCCAAAAACCATTTCTCCCGTGGCTACTCCAAAAACGTAGCGTGCCTCTGAAAAACATGGCAAAAAGGTGTTTTTATGGTACGTTTTTTTACTTTTTGACCTAGAAAAATATGTTGACATGGATCTCCGATTACATAAATTTAATGTGCAGGTCATAAGGAATCCAAAAATGTAAACCTTTTGTCAAATGGAATCCCCCAACAAAAACGTAGCGTGGGACACGCTACCTTTTTGGACAAAAAACTGTGTAAAATTTCTAGGTTTTCTGCAAAAATAGGCCTCAAATATGGAGAAATATCTCTCTAACCATGAAACGTTTTGCAAAATTGGGAGAGGTGTTTTAGATATGGATGTTTTTAAGAAAAACCTCTCTCATTTTTTGGAAATTGATTTTCATTTTCTTGTAATACGTGCCACAAAATCATGGATAAAACAGGGAATTAACTTGGAAATTTTTTATTTTCTAAAATATGTCTCCACGAAAGTTGCATATCTCCCAATATATGATACCTATGTAAAAACTTAAGGAGGTTTGTGTTCCTTGTTCTATTATTGACAAAAACATATTTCACGTTTCTCAAATTCATCTTCCTTACTTCAAAAACTGATTTTGAAGTAAAATTGTCCTTATGTGTGGAAAATGACCTCAAAACCCTAAAAATTATCCCAATAACCTTTTCTTATATGATGAATTCTATCCCTGATATTGTGGATTTTCCTCTTTTAAATTTGGTGGAAAAGAGGCTTATCAACTTGGCATGGTATCCCACTTGCTGAATTTTCTCACAAAACCCTAAACAGCCCACCTTTTGGAAACATTGTCTAGCAAATGCTGAAGACCTCAATTCTTTGGTGTCAAGTGGTTCAAACCTTGACACCTGACCTCCTTTATTGTATGTATTCTTTCCTCCCTCCATTGTTCATAATTTCAAAGCAAAAACCCCAACCACAGAGATGGAAAAACAGAGTTTTTAGAGGAAGCAGGGGATTGGGATTAGTATATTTAGGTGAGGGAATGAAGGGGTTAGGGAAGAGATATCTTGGTAAGAAAAATTAGGGAGGTAGGGAGATATGTTAGGAAGTTTAGAGAGGTGGAAAATGATTAGAATAGTGAAGGGATTGTTGTAGGGAATTTAAACACAGTCCGAACCCTAAAACTACCAAAAATGTAGTGTGGGGACTAGGGTTAGGCCTAGTAATTAGGGAAATGAGTGAGGCAGGGTAATGAAGGTTGTGGGGAGTGTATTTTGGGTATGAGGAAGGGTAGGATAGGTAAGGAACTAATTAATTGTTTGTAATTTCGAAATATGGAGCTTCACCCAACAAAATGCAGCGTGGGGACTATGGGAGGGTTTCTCCACTGAAAAATATGAAATAAATGTTGATTAGAGGTGGCAAGAACTTTAACTTACTTTTCAATAGGCTGATGGAACCTTCATTGGCCATAGAAACCTTTGGAGATGTATTATTTTCCTCTAGAAGTGAAAATGTAGTGAAGGGTCAAAAACGCAACATGGAGTTTTGGAGGGGGTGTCAATCACCTTTTGAGAGAGTCCTTTGATCCTTGTTGTACTAAGATGGCCTTTTATAGTTAATCGGTGCTCAATGCCAATGGAATGAGTGAAGAAATGTTTGTATGGTCTCTTATAAGAGTTAAATTCACTTTCTTCATATGTCATGACATCACATCATCCTTCATTTTGAAACCAAAAGTGAGGTGTTTTGTAGCAATGCCTTTATGAACTGAAGTAGTACCTTTACCTTTATTACATATGTCTTCTAAGATGCTAACTCCCTTATGTGTGAACTCAAGACCATAAACATGGATTTTTTAGCTTAAAACTGACATAATGATGATAATTACGAGTGATGACCTAGACCAAGACCTATATGATTATTTAACTTATCCATGACCTATAACACTTGAAAAATGACATGACCGTGATGAATAATGATAACCATGAATGTTTAAGGAAGTAGCACTAACCTAGACACACCAACCAATGATTAAAGTGTTTTTATTTGAAGACCTACTAAAACCATTAAAAACTTGACCTAGGACCCTAAAAAAAAAAATTGAAAGAGCACATTTGATCACTGGTGACAGACAGTACTAACAAACATTAACAGCTTCAATCCTTGAAACTTCAACAGGCCATAACATTTGAACCAAGAATCCATTTTTGGGCTTCCACATAGCATTGGAAAGCTTATTCAAAGCACTTTCCAATGGAGAGAGTCTGATGGAGGATTTTATTCCTTATGTTTCTTAGAAAATGACTAAAAACTTCTCTGCTCATTGACTCCTTGGACAGTTGAAATCACCACCCACCATAATGAACTTCTCTATGATGCCTGCAGCTATCATAGAAATCCTTCTGATCCATGCATTCTCGTTAGTCTGGTTGAAATTAATGCCAACATTCATGAAAAATACTAACACAACCACCATCAATTGTCCAACAATCTCCCCCTTTGGCATTGATGGCAACACCATAAGCTCCCCCTCAGGCTAGGCATGGCCTACTCTGAAACCAATATTATCCCCCTTTGACATCAGTGGCAAAGAATACTTCATGAGCACTCCCCCTGAACCATTGCAGCCTACTCTCCCATGAATTCCACATGTTGAGTAGCTGCCACCACCTTCCAAAATGAAGTCATTTGGAGGGAGGAGTCACAAGTCCTATCTACTGCCTAAGATACTCAAATCGTTCTCTTGCTAGTGGCTTGGTAAAGATATCTTCTAGTTGCTCTTTAGTGGGTACATATTCAAGTTTGATAGTGTTGGTTGCAACCTTTTCCCTCAAGAAATGAATTTTGATAGGAATATGCTTAATCTTTCAATGCATGACAGGGTTTTTGGAGATGTTGATGGCACTTTTGTTGTCACACATTATTGGAATGGGATTGGACGACTCTACATGTATATCTTTCAAGGTTTGCTTCATCCATAGAATCTGCATACAGCATGTAGCAGCAACAATATACTCTACTTCAGCAATCGACAGAGAAATGGAGCCTTGTTTCTTGTTGACCCATGACACCAAGCATTTGTCGAGGAAGAAAGCTGCACCAGAAGTACTCTTTCTATCATCAAGACTTCTAGCCCAATCTACATTCGTGTAGGCTTTCAACTTGAAATATTCACTCTTAGCATACCACAGTCCATACTTTGTTGTTCCTTGAAGATATTTGAAGATCCTCTCGATAGAAACCACATGACTTTCTTGTGGAAAAGCCTGAAATTTTGCCACAATCCCCACTACTTGCATGATGTCTGGCCTTGAAGCTGTCAAATACAATAAGATTCCTATCATTGACCTATATTCAGTCTAATTTACTAGTGGTGTTCCATCTTCTTTGCACAATTTGCAGCGCGTAGTCATGGGACTGGTGGTGTTCCCTCTTCTTTGCACAATTTGCAGCGTGTAGTCATGGGCGTGCTAACAAGTTTGCAATCTTCCATTCCAAATTTCTTTAGAGTTTCCTTGAGATATTTGGATTGGGATATTATAACTCCTTATGGAGACTGAGTAATTTGCAGACTTGGAAATAAGGACAGTTCTCCAATAATGGACATTTCAAACTTTGTTTTCATACAATTTGCAAATTGATGCCCCAACTATTCCATATCACTGCCAAATATTATATCATCCATATACACAAATACTATCAATAGATGGTTTCCTTCAGATTTTACATAAAGGTTATTTTCAAGTGTGCCTTTCTTAAACCCTAGTCGCTGGATATACCTATCCATCCTTTCATACCAAGCTCTAGGGACCTGTTTTAAACCATACATGGCCTTCTTTAGTTTGCACATGAGACCTTCATCGAAGGAAAGTAGAAATCCTTCTGGTTGCTCAATATATACTTCTTCATCTAAATCTCCATTTAGAAAGGAATACTTTACATCAATCTAATATACCTTGATATCTGATGGATGGCATGAACAAGAAATATTATTATAGCTTCCAGTCAAGCTACTGGTGCAAAGGTTTGTTTGAAATATACCCCTTCTATTTGGGCATACCCTTTACAGACCAATCAAGCTTTGTTCATGATTACTTGACCCTGTTCATTCAGTTTGTTCTTGAAAACCCATTTGGTTCTAATAACGTTTTTCTCTCTTGGCCTTGGAACAAGCTCCCATGTATCATTCTTCTCAATCTGGTCAAGTTCTTCATTCATGGCTTTCACCCATAATTTATTTTCACTTGCTTGATAGAGGTTCTTGGGTTCTATCTATGATAGTAGGGCCAGATTCACATTATTTGTATTGCCAACAAGTTTTCTTCTGGTTTGGATGCCATGTCTTTGATCTCGAAGAATCTGATTCTTAAGATGTTCCTTTTGTACATACCTGGAGGGTGTCTTTGGCCTTGAAGTCATGCCTACTTCCTAATCTTCACTGTCTGAATCTGTTTCTTCCATATCCACACCTCAAATCTGAACTTTCTTCATCATCTAAGTTCATATTTCTTTTAGACGATTCAGGTTGTGAACCTACCTCATCTACAATAACGTCAATGCAATCCTTAATCTTCCTTGTCTGCTTGTTGTAACACTTATAGCCTTTGCTTTGAATAGAGTATCTGAGCAATATCCCTTCATCTGCATGTGAATCAAACTTCGCATGGGCTCTTTTCATTCCTTTTAATGAAGTACTTGCTTCCAAACACCTTGAGGTTTTTAACTAATGAAGGTCTTCCCTTCCATAACTCATAGGGAGTTTTATCACTATTATGCCTAAGTCAAGTTATGTTTGATAGATATACTATTTCCTGGGATGCTTCTCCCCAGAAGTCGTGAGACCCTCCTGCTTCCTCTAACATTTCTTTGACCATTTTCTGGCTTGTTCTATTCTTCCTCTCTATTACTCAATTTTTCTAAGGAGTTCTAGCCACTAAGTATTTCCTCTTGATGCCATGCTCTTCACAGAATTCCTCAAATTCTCTTGAGGTGTACTCTCCCCCTCTATCTAATATTAAGCATTTTATCTTTAAATCTTTCTCATTTTCTACTTGAGGTTTAAACTTTTTGAAATGCTTGAGCGCTTCTCACTTTTATTTTAAGAGGACAATCCAAGTTTCCCTAGTGAAATCATCAAGGAGAAACATAAAATACCTCTCCCCTTTTGAGGTTCTTACTCTAGTTGGGCCACAAATGTATGTGTGAATGAGCTCCAAAGTTCTGGATGAGGAGAACTGTTGGGAGTGGAGCCTGATTATCTTTTGTATTCAAAGGTATTGCCACATTGGACCCCAATTCATAATGGGGTGGAAACGTCACCCGTAAAATATTCGCTGCAGGGGGGATCTGGGGGGGAGGCTGTGACCTTTGCGAGCCCCCGCCCCCCCCCCCCCAGCAGGGGGATCGGAGGCAGTGCCCCAAAGCTAAGAATAGATGTAAAATTTCCTTGTAAAATGTTGTAATTTCGTACTCAATCTGGGTCGTTCATTAGGTGAAGATTTGATGGTAGAAGTTATGTTTAACTTAGGGTTTTTTGCCCTAGAAGGCAACCCCTCGCTATATATGAGGGAATTGTATTGCGTCTATGCATATCAGTATTCTAAGTGAGGAAGAGAAAGGAGACTAAGAGCGAAGAGGGAGTTACAGCAGATCTATTGTAGGTTGTATCTCTTCAATTTGCTAGATTATATAAAAGGAAGGACTAGCTGTTTCTCCGTGGACATAGCCCAAACTGGGTGAACCATGTATATCTGTGTCTCTCTTTTTTTATGCATTTTCTTTTTTTATATTTCTGCAATCTTTTATGTGTTCCATTGCTCTGTAATATATAATTTTCTAACAAGAACTCTTTTGATTTGAAATGAGTCCTAGTTTACTTTCCAAACTGACATGAATTGTAGATTGTGTTATCGAGCTTCAACAATCTTGGTAATCCTTTCACTTCTCCCATCTTGCTTACTTTTATCAAACTGCCAAAATTCATATGCCCAAGCCTCTTGTGCCACAATCGTGCTTCACTTTTTTTGTTCAAATAACAATTAACCCTAGAATCATCAAACACATATACATTATTGTGGGTTCTGATTGCTTTTCCCACTAGTTTTCCATTCTTTATGTTGTGGATCTCACAGTCTTCAAATTAAAAGGTCACATTATAGCCATTATCACACATTTGGCTAACATTGTGCAGATTGTGCTTGAAACCTTCTACATACATCACATTTTGTGCTTTTATTTTTTTAACAAGTCTTACTACACCTTTACCCTTGATTCTTGTTGGAGCATTGTTTCCAAAGGTGACATTGCTTCCTCAGTCATTTTCCTTAAGTGACATAAATTTTCTTTTGTCCCCTGTCATATGTTTGGAACAACCACTATCCACATACCATTTGTTTCCTTGGTTATGAGCTGATAAGGCAAGTCCACACTGCATGCCTTCTTTAGTCTTCTGTTTCTAGCTCCCATTATCCTTCTAGATAGTTGATTGTATATCATATTGGGACTTAGACATGTGTTTAAACCTGCATCTGCAATCACTTGCTTTGTGCCCAAAAATATTACATTTGAAGCATTCTACTTCACATAGTAAGGGAGAGAAGACATTTTGATTTCTAAGAGAGGAATCTTGAGACCTAGAAATCTGATGCGTATTGTACGTGGGATTTTCATCCTTTCAAATTTGATACTTCTACAATCAATGGCTTTATGTCCAAATATATGACACCTATAGCAGTGACCATAAAACAAATAGGTATGCTTATTTTTAAAAGAATTATGAGATTGAGCAGGAAAATACCTTGGTCGTCTAACTACTTGGTTC
The DNA here is from genome assembly GCA_000404065.3 of Pinus taeda. NCBI lineage: Eukaryota > Viridiplantae > Streptophyta > Pinopsida > Pinales > Pinaceae > Pinus > Pinus taeda. The sequence continues at coordinate 30,005 of APFE030193054.1, forward strand.
ATTCTCCATTGATGATCTCCTCTTTGTCTAGATGCTTCTTCCCATGACTCTACGGTTCTTTGAATCCTTCAGACCTAAAGTTTATATTCCCAATAGAAGATTCTTATGTCTTAGAGTATCCCATATCGATTTTGATTCTTGAAGGCCTTTGGCTATTCAGGATCTGATCTAGTTTCCTTGTCCCTTTAGCAAACTTTTCATTTAGAACCTTCTCGGTCTTTATTTTCTCAAGATCGGTTCTCAGAGAGACAACCTCTACTTCAAGACTCTGACATTTCCCTTCCCATCCTTGAATCAGGTCTTAAAGAACCCCTTCTTTTCATTTGGCCTCCTCTAGCTCAACTTTCAAAGACAGAATATCATATTTGCATATCTATGAGCTCATTTTCCTCTTTGATTTAAGCATCTCTTGTTTCGACTACTTGTTCTCCTCTTCCAGTCTCTCATAGTTTCATTGATTTTATTTCAGTAGAAGGACTAGACTATCCTTACTCTTTTTTGTGTGTGGAGCATGATTGTTTAGAGGTCTTTGTTTCAGCCGGATGTATACCCCAGGAAGTTTGTATACCCCTCCATGTGGGGGGGGTGCGGGGGGACTTGTCCCCCCCACGGGGTCCCGGGGGGTCCGGGGCCAGTGGTCCCCAACGGGGGCTCGAGGGCAGTGCCCCTAAAGCTAAACAGATGTAAAATTGCCTTGTAAAAAGTATAGTAATTTCTAGTCAATCTGGGCCGTCATTAGGCAAATGATCTGCGGTAGAACTTATGTTTAGTTTAGGGTTTGGCCTTAGAAGGCAACCCTCTCTTTGTTATAAGGGCATTGTATTGAGTCTGTGTAATAGATGTGTATTCTCTGAGTGAGAAACAGAGAAGTGAGACTGTGAGAGAAAACAAGAGGATATTACAGCGGATTTGCTGTAGGTTGTGTCTCTTCATTTTGCTGGATAATAGAAAGGAAGGACTAGCTATTCGGGGTGGACGTAGCCCAAACTGGGTGAACCACGTATATCTGTGTCTCTCTTGTTTTATGTGTTTTCTGTGTTTATATTTCTGCAATATTTTATGTGTTCCATTGCTCCATAATATATAATTTTCTAACATTCTTGATAACTTCTTCAAGATTTTATTTTATATAGGAAAACTCCTCATTATCAAAGTTATACATACCTTCCTTTTCATGCTGTAATTGTTTGTTCATTTGCTTGTTATTCTTCCTTGCTTTCGTTAATTCATCGAGGGCACTAATGAGTTCCCCTTCAAGATTTGCTACTCCTTATTCTTCTTCCTCTTCAAAGTCCATAATACCTTATTTCTTGGAGTTAGTTTCAAAGGCCATAAGAAGATACTTATCTGACTCATTCTCTAATGAGTCTTCACAGTCTGACTCTAGTGTTGAGCTATCTTTTTTTGGAGTAGAGCACCTTCTTCTTATAGGGATTTTTCTTCTGATGTATCTAAGACTTGTTTCCAAATTTCAGATCCTCTTCCCTTTTAGCCTTTTCTTTATAAGGGAAATTGGAAGAGAATTGTCCCACTTTTCCATAGTCAAAACACTTAAAGGGAAACTTCCCTTTATATTTTCCTGAGCCACACTTTAGTTTTCTGGCTATCTGAGCTAGTTCCTGATCAGATTCACAGCTGGATCAATCATGATGATCTTTGTGCTCCTTGCCCTTTCTGGATACTTTGAACGTCACTTCCTTTGGTTCAAAAATTTATATTCCTACTCTCATCTCATAGGTTGTCAGAGTACCAAGCAGTTGATCCATCTTGAGATCCTTTAAACTAGCCATTTCCTCAATAACTAATATTTTGGCATTAATCTCATGGGTAGAGATCTCCATGCTCTCTGAATGATGATCTCTTCCTTGACTTCTTCACCAAGTCCTCTAATCATATTAATCACTTCATAACTCTGAGGAAGTATTCTTCTATGATTTCATCCTCATTCATTCTCAAGCTTTCAAACCTCATTCTGAAAGTCTGAAGCTTTGCTTGCTTGAATTTGTCACCTCCTTCATGACATTGGTTAAGTTTTACCCACATTTCATAACTAGTCTTACAATGCATAACTTTTACCATTTCAGATTGATTAATACTACCGAGAATGGAACTCTTTGCTTTACTATTGCCCAACCATAATTCGTTTCCATCTACATCGATCAGAGAAATATCAGGGACATTGTGGTCTACTAGTAATAAAGGCAAAACTTCTACTCCCATAGACATAAGATGTGCTTCCATTTTCACTTTCCAAAAGAAATTGTTGGTCTCTTCAAGGACTAGTATTCTACTTGAGTAAGCTTTTTGACTCTCTAGCCTAGACATAATTCCTTATAGATCTATCTTCCAGTGTTTAAATTGTCGCTGAAGGAACCTTGCTCTGATACCAATTGTTGAAATAAGGAATTACTAGGGGGGGGGGGGGGGGGGGTGAATCAGTAATTAAGAAACTCTTATTCTTTTTATTTTTATGCTTACAGTCTCTTCTCATAATCTTTAGCTTGTGAGATAATTCATTCATAAATCAGTTAACCAACAATATTTCAGGCACACATATTCAAACAACAATCACATGAGCAGCACACACTTGACATGGTTTTTTTCACGTGGAGACCCAGAGGGAAAAACCCACAAAATTGTTAAGCACCCACTTAATTACATATGTTTGTTTCTGAGCACCCACTCACAGGAGGCACTGACCCCTTTGTTTAGAAAGCACCAACTTGATAAGAGACACCAACCTCTTTAGTGTCCAGGCAACAACGTGCCTTTTTTTAGCAAGCACCAACTTGCCAAGAGGCACCAACCTACCTTTGGTTAGCAAGAACCAACCTTTCAGTATGCAAGAACCAACCTGCCCTTGCCATTTTTCTATTATTTCATACAATTTTCAAACTGAAAACAAAGGCATACAATTATACCAATTAATGGTTGTCTATAGACTCAACTTCCGCACTCTACTTTTTGTGCTCACTTGTAGTAGATCTCCTCTTGCTGCTCCCAGCAAAACTTCCTTTGCACTCTAACCTCACCATCAAGGGTTCTTCATTGACTACTTTTCAGCACTACCCTCACCATTCTCCACATAACATTCTCGCTACTCTTGCTGCACTACTAGAAAAAGTTCTCTCAAGTGCTTCAACCTCACTATCACTATGCGCTTCACTCACAACTCAATACTCTCACACATCTGCTCAACTCCCCCCTCTTCTCCATTACAGACGATGGTTTTTTTCTACTAAGGCACTCTACATAAGGTATACTCTTATACATGTCCTTTGGCTTCCAAACTGTACTTAGGCATGGCCTCCCTTTTTGTTGTTGCATCTCCTGTCAGTTTTTGGTCATAGTGCAGAAACAGAGATCGACCTTGCAGTCCTTCATCATCTGACTGCATGGAGATCCATGCTAAGAAATTAATTCTGAAATGATCTGCACACTGCTTCATGAGTCTCATGCTTCCATTTAACTCATTGAAGACGCGCATCGAAGCACAGTGATGGCTTGTCTCATCTTAAGGCGGACCAACACTCTTTCCTTAATATCATAGTCCTTTTTGCCTTGACCCAACGATCTTTAACAGTTTCCATTACTCTTGATACCAGCTCCTCTGTTCTCGCATTAAATCTTGCAGTTGCCAACCCATACGCCTTTAACTCTTTGTACTGTGCTTATCGAAGAAATTCCATATCGCAATCTTCACAGTGGTGTTGTATTCTAATCTTTTGATTGTCGACCTCTGATGTGGTGAGCTCCTTCCGCTTAGCCCTTCATGTATTTCTCACCATAGGATCGAGGGTTGTGACCTGCCACTTAACCTTAAGGTGATAGAGCATTTTTTATTCTGTCAGGGGCTATTTTTCCTTTGTGAAGTGCTTAACGCCCTTGATTCTTTAAGTTCTTATTGACCATCAATCAACCCAATATCAGAGCCCCCTTATCAGAAGTTTCCAATTGCTAACTGTTATAAAGTGCCAACATCCTCAACCTCCGATATGTGATCTCTGATATGATGTCATCACTCCATGTGGCACCTCATGAGTGGTGACACATGTCACCTTAGGCCCCCTCAAAATACCAAAAATGCCTGCTACGTGTCCTTTTATACCACCACATCATGCTGATGTCATATGCCACTGTAGCTTTATCAGAACCAATCATATGTGGCGATGTGTCCTATTAGAGGAGAGAGAAAAGGGCTTGCCCACCTTTGGTTTTGTGATGAAATTTTTTGTTAATCCTTTATCAGCGCTCCCAATAGTTTTTAACACTATCGATACTTTACCCATGTCGCAACTTTTAAAAGGTTCTCACATTCAGAAGTTTTGATTCTTCAATCATCGATATGCCCAATGCCCTGATGTGTTGATCTCCTCCAAGCTCCAATGTTGCGATCACCGATCTCCAATGTCTCTGGACCTCCAATATGTGATGCGTTGATATGCTTGATGCTCTAATGTTGTGATTTGCTGGTATGCCAGCCTCTAATATGCGATCGTCGATATGGTTGACGCTCTGATGTTGTGATCGCTAATATGGTCGATGCTCTGATGTTGCGATCACTGATATCTCTGGACCTTCAATATGTGATCGCCAATATTCTTTCCTTCCCAAAGCTTCAATCCTTGAAACTTCAACATGCCATAAATTTTGAACTAGGAATCCATTTCTGGACTTCCGTATATCGTTGAAAATCTTATTCAGAACACTTTCCAATGGGGAGTGTCACGCCCCGACCTTACGGTAGTCTTCCAACCGTGCCGGCAAGGTGTGGCACCACCCCACTTTTTCTTTTTAACAATACTTAAGTGTGCGGACTACGCCTAATTCACAACCGATACTTAGTTTGTTTTTCGCAACCAAGTAAAAAGCATTAAACCTTTATATCAATGATCACCCATACTTAATCATTATCCACAGCAATTGCACGATATAAAGGGGAGGGGCAACTCCCGAACAGTCTGCCCAACAATATATATTATATCAGATTCTCAACAGTACAATGAGCTAGTGTGCTTGCAAAATCAAGCCAACACTTAGCAAATTTATACAGACAAGGAAACCTGCCTTACAATAGAGAATTTGCACCTTTATACATGAGCGGGTGCCACACATGGCCACCAAGACGCTTGTATAATCCCTGCATAATTCTGCACTTCACAACCGTCAACAATCCTTCATACTTCGACCATAACCAAGAGTCACCCTTTGCACACTTCTACCTTAGGCGCATGAGCTATGCGCTCAAAACTGCGCACTTCCTCTCTTATGCGTAGAACTTGAAGCTTGTTTGATTTCTTGAATGATTTGAATCCTCCAACGTTGAGCGTATATATACGAAGGCTAATGTGTGGGAGGGGTGGGCAAAGCCCCTCGGCCGACGCCCCAATCCTCCACACAAAGCCCTTACATATTGCCCACCATACCGTCGGCTTTACATGTGTAACGCGCCCCCAACTTGGCGTATAAACCTGTCAATTGGTTGTTGTCCATCGCATATGCTTTCCTTCGTCACTTTGCCACATATCGCTGTCGTTCAATTCACCCGCACCGCAGGTCGCCCAGCGTGCACGCTGCCCGTGCGCGCCCGCCCGTGCTCAATCTTCGTGCGCTTCTGCCTATGCATGCTCGCCCGGTCGTCCAACCATCGTGCACTCCGCCCGGTCGTCCAACCATCGTGCGCCTCCGCTCGGTCGTTCCGCGTTTGTGTGCGCCCACCCGGTCGTTCATCCTTCGTGCACGCCCCCCCGGCGTTCCGCCGCGCCCGCGCCCGTCGCGTTTACCTCCACCTAATGGCCCGCCCAAGTCGCCCGGCGCGTGCCCGGGGCGCCTCACCGTGTCGTGCGCCCGTCGCACCATCGCCAAACTCCCAAGGTGGTACATCCTCCTCCACCTGAAGTCGTTGTCATCCTCGACAACATCCCAACTCAAAGCATCAACCCTGATGTCGACTTCCCTCACATACGGCAATCATCCCTGCAACATATGTAGGCCTCCATCTCCACCATATCTCATCCAAGTGACTAACTGCCACCAAGATATCCCATACCAAGGTATGTCATCGATGTCCATGACCATCGACCAACTGCCACAATGTCTCCATGCTGCTCTCCACCATGAAAGGTTGATCCTTTCAACACCAAGCTACACGTCCACTGCAACAATGTGTCCTCCAACATGTCATCAACTATCAAGTGCTCAAAGAGAGAACACTTTCTCCATCAAGTGTTAAGTCAAGTGTTTCAAGAGAACACTCCATCATCAAGTCAAGTGCCTCAAGAAAACACCTTTCTCCATATGTGTGAGTTCCCTCATGTAGTCTCTCTTCAAGTGTGTAGACCTCGTAGCTTCATCTATCTGCACATTGGATCCCCTCATGATTCAAGCTAGTTGGGTAGCTAGTCCAACTATAAGCCCAAACTGCAAGAATGCACATCCTTATGTCACCATCAATCTTTCCCTTGACTCCCTGCTACATCTCGGACTCATCAAGAATCTCCCATGCTCAGGTCCATGAAGTAATCCTCATCTATCTGCAACATGATCAAGCCATGGTTTAGTTGTACAGGAGCGTACAACCTCTCAACTAGCTTATACATCTCCAAGTCATAACAGCATTTGCACGACATCCTTTGCTTCGGCACACTCCCATAGAATGTCCATGAATGCCACATCTACTCATGCTCCCACATAATGTCCCTGCATCAAACTTCCATGCCCCATAACTCCAACCTGATATCCATGACACTAGTTGTCCATGATGTCCAACCATGTAGACCTCATCCCAACATCTGGCCATCTGCACCCAAGTCTGCAATCTATCATAAAGAAGCCTCTCTTCAAGGCCCCTTGTAGAGTTGGTGTGGTTCTTCCCTACCAAGGCCTCCACACCAACCTATCTCCAAGGTCATCTAGAGAGAAAGGAGGGACAGGAAGTTTCCTCCCTAACTCTCATCCGCCCATGTGTCAGATTGGTGTTGTGCCCTCAAGTATGTATGCACAGCTCCAACCTCCTCACATGTACACCCAATCTCCCTGAGTTTGTCCTTTGTCAACTGAAAATCATATATGCCCATGGCATACCTGCAAAAGTCCACTATACCAGCAGGATCTCTACCCTTGTAATCTTCATCAACCACTGCCTCTGAAGTAGTACTAGGAATTCCTTCTTTTACAACCTCATTGTGAAGATCATTAGTAGAATATGTCTTTGTCAAGTGTCTCAAGGTTTGTGAGACTTCCTTCCCACTTGCCTCATTCTTTCTAGCTCTAGCAACGAAGTCAATAAACCTCCCTTCCTTCGTTGTTTGAGTCATACTCCCAAGTCCTCTTTGCTCTACATCCTCATGCTTCACATTTGGATCTTTGGGATACAATGTCATAGAATTCATCCTTGACCTATACCCCAAGCAACTCCTTCTACTCATCGGTACCATCATGGTTCTTCCTCCAGCTGTAATCAAGAGTATGTCTCGGTCCACCATCGGTACAGCTTATGCAAGACTCATGAAGTCCTGCCCCAACACCATAGAGTGATCATCCATGTCCACAACTCTCAAATACAACTTCCCAAACCACGATCCTACTTTCATTTGAGTGTCCTTCATAACACCATAAACAGCTCTCATGGAAGAGTTGACTGCTTTGAAAGCACTCAATTCCCTCTCCATCTTTGCTTTCCTCCCAAAAGATTTTGCTGCCTTTTTACTCAAGAAGCTATGTGTAGCCCCTGTATCAACCAAAGCTACAAATCTCTTGCCCTTCACGGTCACCTGCACAAAACTCAGCTTCAAGGCATTACCTCCTTCTGTTCGCTTTGTCTTATGTCTTATATCAGCAACCTTCTTCAAGAATTCGGCCTCAGAAGAGTCAATTGGCTCATGCTCCAGCTTGACTTCTTTCTTAAGTTACTTCACCTCCTTCCTTGGCTCATTAAGGCAACCCGATCCTGGCTTAGCTTGAATTCCCTCAAGCTTGTCCTTCATCGACCTTTGCTCAAGTGCACAAACCAAGTGTCCATTGACTACTCTCATAGAACTCAGCTCCCGCACATCCTCCGGTTTGTCACGGTAGTAAGTCCCCAGCCTATCAATGTAATCAAGCTCCTCTTGATCAATCACAACGATCTTCTTCCCAAGAAGCTTTTCTTTTATCTTTTCCTCAATCAGCTTGATTTCGGCCTCCAACTTGGCACTTTCCTTCCTTAAGCGGGCTCTTTCATCAAAGAGCTCTTGAAGTCCAAGACTACTTCGTTGGATCTCCTTGTCAAGTTCCTTGAGTTCATCATTTGTCGTACTCCCGCATTGGCTCCTGAGCTCTTCAAGTTCCCTTCTTAGGTCTGCACATTCTTCTCGAAATTTCATGCTCTCGGCCTTCATAGCAACCCATTTAGAACTCCATTATCTCATCTCTTCCAACACGTCGTACTTCAAGACTTCACTCGTTCCATGGCTAGACTCACCTATGATAGGTTCATCAACCATCTTGCCTTTCAGTCTTTCATCCGGCCCCTGCATAATGAACCAGTCCTTGTCTCACTTGAGTGTGAAACCGCTTCCTTCACCTGCAAGTACCCATCGTTTCTTCTTCATAAGCTTTTCCCAAGCTCAACAACCCGGCCCAACCGAGCTCTGATACCACCTGTCACGCCCCCGACCTTACGGTAGTCTTCCAACCGTGTCAGCAAGGTGCGGCACCACCCCACTTTTTCTTTTTAACAATACTTAAGTGTGCGGACTATGCCTAATTCACAACCGATACTTAGTTTGTTTTTCGCAACCAAGTAAAAAGCATTAAACCTTTATATCAATGATCACCCATACTTAATCATTCTCCACAGCAATTGCATGATATAAAGGGGAGGGGCAACTCCCGAACAGTCTGCCCAACAATATATATTATATCAGATTCTCAACAGTACAATGAGCTAGTGTGCTTGCAAAATCAAGCCAACACTTAGCCAATTTTATACATGCAAGGCAACCTGCCTTACAATAGAGAATTTGCACCTTTATACATGAGCGGGTGCCACACACGGCCACCAAGACGCTTGTATAATCCCTGCACAATTATGCACTTCACAACCGTCAACAATCCTTCATACTTCGACCATAACCAAGAGTCACCCTTTACGCACTTCTACCTTAGGCACATGAGCTATGCGCTCAAAACTGTGCACTTCCTCTCTTATGCGTAGAACTTGAAGCTTGTTCGATTGCTTGAATGGTTTGAATCCTCCAACGTTGAGCGTATATATACGAAGGCTAACGTGTGGGAGGGGTGGGCGAAGCCCCTCGGCCGACGCCTTAATCCTCCACACGAAGCCCTTACGTATTTCCCACCATACTGTCGACTTTACATGTGTAACGCACCCCCAACTTGGCGTATAAACCTGCCAATTGGTTGTTGTCCATCGCATATGCTTTCCTTCGTCACTTTGCCACATATCGTTGTCGTTCAGTTCGCCTGCACCGCAGGTCGCCCAGCATGCACGCTGCCCGTGCGCGCCCGCCCGTGCTCAACCTTCGTGCACTTCCGCCTACGCGTGCTCGCCCGATCGTCCAACCATCGTGCACTCCGCCCAGTCATCCAACCGTCGTGCGCCTCCACCCGGTCGTTCCGCCTTTGTGCGCGCCCACCCGGTCGTTCATCCTTCATGCGCGCCCGCCCGGCGTTCTGCCCGCGCGCGCCCGTCGCATTTACCTCCACTCGACGGCCTGCCCAAGTCGCCCGGCGCATGCCCGGGGCGCCTCACCATGTCGTGCGTCCGTCGCAGCGTCGCCAAACTCCCAAGGCAGTACAAGGAGGGTCCGATGGAGGCTTTGAGTCCTTATGTTGTTTGGAAGATGAGTGCAAACTTCTCTGCTCATTAACTCCTTAGATAGCTAAAATCACCACCCACAATAATGATCTTCTTCATGAAACCTGTAGCTATCATAGGAATCCTTTTGAGCCATGCATTCTTGCCAGTTTGGTTGACATCAGTGCCAACATTCATGCACAATACTAGCACAACCACCATCAATTGTCCAACAATATTTTTGTTAAACATTATTAATACATAAGATAATGTCTCACTCCTATTCTTTTAACCATAAAATTTTCCTTTTAGGAAATTGTATTTTTCTTCTTTTTTTTCCCTCTATTTACATATCAAAATTCAAAAACAATATAAAAAATAAAAATAAAACATTGTTTACTTTTAAATGTTATAATTTATTTTATTTCTTTTAGCTAAAACCCCTAGGAAGTTTAATTCACCCAAAATAGCTTTCCACTACTCAACTCCTCTCCATGAAGTAAGAAACTATGACCTAACTAGAACTAAACTCCACTCAAACCAACTAATTTATACCTATTAAATTATTATAAAATATTTTAATCATAAATAAATATATTTCATTATCCCACCTAATATAAAATAAAATAATAGCATAGACATCTTACCTATTTATTTAACCAACGAAAAGCAAGTTGAAGCAAAAGAATACGTGTATTAAGTTGTCACCTAATTTTCAGAATGGATGGCCAGATAATACCTTTTAAAATGCATTATCTACTCTCCACTTCTTACCATGACTTTCAAGAGAGCCTTGCATCGCATGGGAAATGGTCTAATGGCGTTTAACATGGTATGAAATCATCATCATTTGGCTTATAATAAGCATAGTAATCTGTTGATATTATTTACAAACAAAAATGCGTTGATTATAATAATTTTTTTAATTATAAGAATTGGTAAATTATTAAGCGATTTGGGTTATATTTAGATTGAGAAATTCCGTGTAGAACGCGCTATCCAAAAAAACATTAAAATATTTAATCATCGGGTCCTTGCCCTGCACACATTTCCACTTTGGAGAAAGATATTTATCTAAAAACAGAGACCCCGAACAGATAATTGAAAAAAAAATCACAAATTTGGCACATGGCTTTAAACAACCTACCCCTCTCGTTTGACTCCGCCGGCGGCCCGTCACTCTTAGCTGGATTATATACTTATATTTATATTTATATATCTCATCACAAATTTAGCTAATTGTGAATTAATCAGAGTGCAAATGGCGTCCCAGGAATTCACAGGCTTAATGAACTTGTGCGCAGGAAATGATCCGCTGAATTGGGCATCCGTAGCGGAGTCCATGAAGGGATCTCACTTTGAGGAAGTGAAACGAATGGTGGAGGAGTTTCGTGCCCCGGTCGTGAGGCTTCAGGGATCCGGTCTCACAATTGCTCAGGTGGCAGCCGTGGCGAGGAGATTGGGATCCGTGAGAGTCGAATTCGACACCGGCGCGCGGGCGAGGGTAGAGGAGAGTAGTAATTGGGTGATGGACAGTATTGCCAACGGGAAGGCTATCTATGGCGTTACGACGGGGTTCGGTGCATCGTCACATAGGCGTACAAGCCACGGTGAGGCGCTGCAGAAGGAGATGGCCCGATTCCTGAATGCGGGGATATTTGGGGGCTGCGGGGATTCGAACACGCTACCTCGCGATGCGACGAGGGCAACGATGCTGGTGCGGACGAATACGTTGCTACAAGGCTACTCGGGGATCCGCTGGGGGATTCTGGAGGCCATGACCGGTTTGTTGAATGCTGGAATTACGCCCAGGCTGCCGTTGCGAGGTTCGATAACGGCCTCCGGGGACCTCGTGCCGCTGTCGTACATAGCGGGTCTGTTGATTGGGCGGCCGAATGCGAGAGCGGTGATGGCGGACGGGACGGAGGTGGGAGCAGCGGAGGCGCTGGCTGCAGCCGGGGTGGGGAACGGGCCATTTGTTCTACGGCCTAAGGAAGGGGTGGCGCTTGTCAACGCGACGGCCGTCGGTTCGGCTCTGGCAGCCACGGTTCTGTTCGATGCTAACGTGGTCGTCCTTCTGTCGGAGGTGCTGTCGGGGTTGTTCTGTGAAGTCATGCAAGGGGATCCGGGATTCACTAATCATCTCATACACCGGCTCAAAGACCACCCCGGTCAGATCGAAGCGGCAGCGATCATGGAGCACCTCCTAGATGGCAGCTCATACATGAAGGCTGCCGCCGCGAAGAACAAGGAGGCCGACCCAATGTCAAAGCCGAAGAAGGATCGCTACGCTCTGTACACCTCGCCACAGTGGCTCGGCCCGCAAGTGGAGGTAATACGTGCCTCGACTCACATGGTGCAGCGCGAGATCAACTCCGTCAACGACAACCCCATCATCGACGCCGCCGGCAACAAGGCGCTCAACGGCGGTAATTTCCAGGGGACACCTGTCGGAGTCGCCATGGACAACGTACGCCTAGCTCTCGCTGCCGTAGGCAAGCTCATCTTCGCCCAGATGTCAGAGCTCGTCAATGACTTTTACAATAAAGGTCTCCCATCGAATCTCAGCGGTGGGCCCGACCCCAGCCTGGACTACGGTTTCAAGGGTGCCGAGGTAGCCATGGCCTCGTATACCTCAGAGCTCCAATTCCTTGCCAATCCGGTGACCACACACGTTCAGAGCGCAGAGCAACACAACCAAGACGTCAACTCCCTCGGTCTCATCTCCGCCCGCATGACGGCCCAAGCCGTCGAGATTTTGAAGCTCATGACTTCGACGTACCTCGTGGCGCTCTGCCAGGCCATCGACCTACGACACCTGGAAGAGAATCTCCATGCCGCAGTCCGACAAGCTGTAGGAGAAGCCTGCAAGAAGACCCTCGTTGTGGGACCCCGAGGAGAGCTCCTCCTCCTAAAGGCCGTCGACCGGGAGCCGGTGTTCTCCTACATCGACAACCCCTTCAGCGCTACCTCCGTTCTGACCACGGTGCTCCGCCAGGTGCTCTTCGAACACGCGCTCGAAAAGACAACCGACAACGACGGTTCGATCCTTACCAGAGTCCCTGCATTCGAAGAGGAGCTCAAAGCCCGCATTGTTGCAGACGTTCATGAGACGAGGGCCGCCTGCGAAAAGGGAACCGCCCTCGTTCCCAACAGAATCAAGGACTGCCGCTCCTATCCGCTGTACGAGTTCGTGAGAGCGGAGTTGGGGACTTCGTTGCTGGTGGGCACCGATAGCCGCTCTCCCGGCGAGGACTTCGACAAGGTGTTCGTTGCTATCAACGAAGGCAAGGCGGTGGCACCGTTGTTCAAGTGCCTTGAGGGATGGAACGGCGCACCCATTCCCATTTGAACTTTGAATTAAACTAAATTAAATAAATGAAATGAAATGATGTATTAAAAGACATTTTATTTTGGAATGCATCACATTTAAAAGACATGTGAGAATATGAGAATATGTTCACAAGTGTTGTGGTATTGTTTTTTGTTACGGATTTTTGGAAAGTTGGGTCAGCTCATCATTAATTTGAATCAGAAAAAATGAATCCGAAAAGTAAAAACAAAAGCTAATAATTATATAGACTATTTTTGACAATAGTTTTATATAGTTTTATAGACTATTTAGTCTCGTAAACCTAAAAATATCATTTCATATGTTATTATAATGTCGATTTCTTATTAGTCCGTGACAATACCAACACACGCTAACAATCCAATTAAGAAATTATTTTTTATGTGTCATTATTTCTTATTGGTCCGTGACAATGCCAACGCACCTTATTTGTGTCATTATTTCTTATTAGTCCTTCACAATACCACGTGGATGGAATGAAATAGAGCAAAAGGCAAGGATACCACGTCGATAAAAAGGATTTTTTGGGTTTTAAAATTGGATTTATTGTCTCTTGTGGTCTTGCCCTCCAGAGTAGGGTAAAAGTGTTATGTGTGGTTTCTATTGATCAGGGTGATGTATTATGTATTTGAGCTTGTTTTCTTTAGGAATTTTTTTTGAATTCAAACATTTTTTCCTCTTACGATGAGTTTTTTTAATTAGGGTTAAGTGTTATATTTTATTTAAACATATTCTTTTAAGAAAGTTAATTTTATCTAATTTTATTTTAATAAATGTATTTTTTAAGAGTTTGAAATTTTATGAAAAAAATAAATTAAATAAAATGTAAAGCATTAAATAAGAAAATGTAATTATTTATTTTAAATTATAATTCTAAAATGAATTAGACATTTTCATATTTATTTTAAATTATAATTATAAACTGTATAGGTGATGGTATAATTGGAAAAAAAACATGATGACAAGTCTTTATGTATTCAAGTGATTGGAAGTCCAATCCCTCAAGATATGTCTCATTCTTAAATAGCAATTTTTTTTGTTTTTAATTGATTATAAAGTAGCGCATTTTTTTTTCTTATTTGCATGTTGACCACTAATTTTTTGGAAATGCTTTTATTTTTCTTTGTTTGAAATGAGCCAATAAAAAAAATTGTGTAATTATATGAATTTAACTTCTTCTTTTTTAAAATAAACATTATTTATATATAAATTACTCAAGTTTACCCTTTCAAAAAAAATCACCAAATTTCAAACAAATTTAATGTAAAAATACTTAAAAAAAAAAAAGCATATAATAATTAAACCAACAGGGATATAATAAACCAACCAGAATTTATCCCAATCAATGTCCTAATGTGTTGTGCTTATTGATTGTGCCAAGCAATATGTTGCCTTACACCACTTGTTTATGTGTAGTAAAATATGTTGTAAAGCATAGTTTGTCTGGGTTTAATGGTTATGAAGGTGTTCTTCTCTGAGAATTTAGAATTTAAAGATTAAAATTAGGAAGTAAAATATATATATTTATATATTTTAGTAATGAAATTATTGCTTAAAAATAAATTATTTATCTCACAAATAACAAAGCGTTGTTTAACTTAGTATTTAAATTAAATTACTATTCTATAAATATATATATATATATATATATATATATATAATATATATATATATATATATATAACTTCAACATTATCACTTATTAATTTATAGAACATAACACTCATCTTCTTAATTATCAAAATTACTTAATATAATATAATATTATATTCAATTCATGTTCATTATTTCTGTGTGCTAGATTATATGAATATATGTAATGTATGAATATATGTAATGAGTTTATTATTTGTATTCGTTGATTAATAATTTATTAAGGAGATATAAATTGGTTCATTTTCATTATTTGTTTTAGTTAAATTGCGTAATTATTGTATAAATTTGAGAAAATGATGAAGCTAAGGAAGAAGTTTTGGTGTGTTACTTTTAATTTAATTTAATTATTGAATTTTAAAAGGTATAAATTAGTTTCTACGTTACACTTGCTTAATTTAAATATAGTTAAATTAGAATGAAAAATAATAAAAAGATACACCTTTAAATTATTAAAAATTATAATTAAAATAATAAGATAATTCATGAATCAATAGAGTTTTTATAATTTATGCAAAAATAATGTAGTTAAACCTAAGTAGAAATTGTCTCCTTGAGAGTAACCAATTGATAATAAATTTAGAGATATAATTATTATTAAGATGGCCCACAAAAATGTGAATTTGCTATCAAGATGGGATAACATAGATCATGGCTTGAATTTTTATATTTGGTCAATACCTAAGTGTCAAATAAATTTAGCACTCCTTTATGTTAAATTGTAGTATTAAAAATGAATAGAGTTAACATGATAAAAATAAGATTATTAATAGATTATTGTAATTAAATATAATAAATATGTATATTCATTTAATATTTTTACTATATATTTAAAAAAAACAATCCCTATATTTTAAATCCGTAATAAAATGCCGCCCACTCAATCAGAAATAGCACATATGCCTCTAACTAATGGGCACGAGTTATCTAAATGTCACACAGGCCTCTAACTAGGAGGCATGAGTGATCATAAATGTCATAATCAAAGGTTTATATCCCATCTGTAAAACTTCCAAATTCTCCATTCTTTGTGTTATTTATATACGTTAAAACAATAAAGAAATGCCCTTATAAGGGATTGTTTTAAAGTTAAGTGATTATTAGTCCCTTCCATGTGGTAATGGCATGGGACTATAGTAATCGATATAGCAGATTTCTACATTAATTTTAACTGCTTATTATGCAGATTGCCCCAAATAACCAAAGTATCTAACACATCACTGTATGGAACTTTTTTTGCCTTCTTATTTTTTAATTATTAATCACATAAAACATCAATAATGAAAGAAATTTAAAATTTATTTTTCAATTTTTGCTTTTTTAATTTGTAACATTATTAATTTTAAAATTAAATATTAAATTGAAGAAAAAAAGTTAATAGAAAATGTACGAATTAATGGTCACTTTAATTAATTTGAAATATATTAAAAAATTAAATTAACATTAAATTTATTTTATTTTTAATCCAATAACATTTTTAAATTTGTCAATAAAATATTTTAAATTATAAAATTAAAAAAAAATAATTTCAACTATTAATATGTACAACTTTAATTATTTTTTAGAATTCAAATTAAATTTTAAACAAAAATTTATAATCAAAAATAAAAACTTAAATCTAAAAAATTAATATTCATGTTGTTGAGCGATAGTTCGTACTGCAATTCTACGTGGATGTTGGTCACGATAGGACCCCGTACTATGGAGCATGAGCTATCGACAAGGACCCCAGACTCTAGAGCACTAGCATGTGATATCACACACACAACCCGAAGATCTCATGGATTGTCTGGTGCTCCTCGGTTAACTTTGTTTAATATTTAATTCTAAGATCGATGTGACACAATGTGACAAGTTCGTAATGCTAAAGGTGAAATAATGTTAATGAAATAAGACTCCGCAATTGTTTATAATGAGAGTTTTTGAAAGCTTTTCCGGTGTGTTTTTCCGGTCAAAATCCAGCGGCAATTTATTGGAATCGCAAGTTTGATAGCTAGTTTCTGCACAATCAAATCGTCCCAGGGGTTTTTCAGGGTGCTGAATCCAAATATGCAGTTAAAAAACCATTTTAACTGCAACAAATCAAGATTTAACCCTCAATTTCTTCCGCCGGATTCCGTCACCGGAATCTCCAAAAAATCGCATTATAGACAACTCCATAAGACTCCAGCTCCTCTGCACCAATGAGTACCTAAATAAATAAAAATTTAATAATTAAATATATATATATAGATATAATGTCCACTTTACTTGTTTAAAAACAATTACTGAATTAATTCAAGGGTGTGTATTTTTTAATACATTATACCCTTGCCTGTGGCCAGGATAATAGTTTGCTAAGGAAATACAAATTAATTCACATTCATGATTTGTTTTAGTTAAATTACATAATTATTGTACAAATTTGAGAAAATGGTGAATCAAAGAGAAGAAGTTTTGGTGTGCAATTATCTACTAAGCGTTTATATTGTTTTAACATATGTGTCTATAATAAGGATTATGTAGAAATTTTGGAAAAATTGCCTCTATGGAATTTTCGAGGCTACATATCTATTTCATAGTGTTGAAACTAATTTCTTCAATAACTTTGCATGAAATTTCAAAGCTGTGTGACACTACTTCTAAGAAAACTAAAAAATGTAGACATTAACAAGACTTTGTGTATAGATCTTTTCAGCGGCTCTTAGTGAAAGATTTTTTTTGTGACTGCCAGAATTTGTAACGCGTCGCCTCTTGTACTCGCATGACACGGGGTCAATCCCCGACAGCTGCCACTATAACCCGAGGTGCAACTACACCGCCCCCAAGCACAGTGCATGGGTAAGACAAGGTTTGAACCTGTGACCTGCACAGCAACACAAACTCCTTAGTAGTACACTCACTGGCTAACAAGCCACACCCCTAGGGGCTCTCTTAGTGAAATACTTATCTCAATACATAAATCTAAAAATTATTTCAATTACAACGAAAATGTAAAAGCAACAAATTATATCTAAAAGTTTTAAAAAACATGTTAAAACAACATAGGATTCAGCCTCATTTTCCTAACAAATTAGCTTACCAAGCAACCATGAAATTTTCTCAATACATGAGAAAATTAAAATCAACTCTATAATAAGCTAGGTAATAATGGTACACTTCATATGATAATAATGAAGTTAAAGTACATTCCCTCAATTTCATCTAGGAAAATACAAAATGTCCTTTCAATGCAACCTCAACAAGGACTCTTCAATGCACCCCAAACCCTAGCTAAGGCATCCGCAATCACTAAAACTCTAACTAACAATACTAAGGTCAAGTGAGACATCTCACCAAGCTCTACAAGTCAAGGATTGAAGAAACCTTCCAAATATGCAAGCGTCACACCAATTGTCAAAACCCAAGATATCTCACTTGCATTATAGAAGCTATTAAGGAGATTTACACACTTGCATCCAACAAGTTATAATACTCAAAACTTACGTCTCGCAAACCAAATCACCCATACACTAGTAACCCACAAGCATTAATCCTTCTTAGGAGAGTAATACATGATCTACCAAAATTCTTCAAATAGTGAGCACCATACCGACTATCAATCTCTAAGATGCAAATTTGTTAATAACAAAGCCTCGCAAGGATGCAATATGTTAATCACTAACAAACCCTCGCTTTACTTAATTTTCCCAAAGCAACACCAACAAAAATGGAAATTCACACAGCAAGAAGTTGCATTCTCTCGATACTTTCTCATGTATATATTTTCATTATTAATATTGAAGTTATGTGCTTCTCATTCCTCTTATAGTGTAAGAGGAGTGACCTACATGTAAGATAAAACCCCAACCCTATATTAATTTAAAAAATGGAGAATGGGTCCACAAGTGGAACACTCTACATGAGCCAACTAGGGAGGCACATGCTCATAAGTGCCAATTTTCTTATTCCATGTATTTTTATGCAACATTACATATTGTTATGCACCCATAATTGCCAACTTACCCACTCTGAATATTTTTAAACAACACTACATATTTTTATACAACGAGTGCACCCTCCTAGTCCAAGTATAAATGAGAAGTAGGTGTTGTGAAGGAAAATCCCCTCTACGGACAGAGGCGATCTCCCTAGCACAATGAGTGGGTCTAGTAACAAACTTAACAAACTAACATACACTTTCCTAGATTATGTTTAACAAATGCAGATAGAGAGTGACCTACCTCGCTTTGATACTAATCACTCAATCCTTTGGAGATGACTTTGATTCCTTCACTTCCAGGTTCGCTCTTACTTGTTCTTCACGTCCGAGTACCTGCAAGAAAGATCAAAGAGAAATAAAAGGTACAAGATAATATATGGAATACATCAAACTTAAACTACTTAATAGATCAAGGAGTATTAAGATAAAAGCATAAACATTTACACAATTATGGAAAGTGAACATTAGTATATATTAATGAACTAAAAAGGGAAGCATACAACCTATGCCTTGATGTTGGAGACCTCTTTTTGGTGGATTTCCAAGTCGTGGCAAAGAATCTTCAAGCACTCCTTCTCCAAGTTAGAATGGGTAGAATTTGGGCATAATCTCAGTATAGGAATGCAGACAATCAATGACCAACCATTTGGGGATGGAAGGGAGAGGGAATTAGGCATCCACAAAAGAGGGAGGAAGGTCCACATCTCAAGAGCTCCAAATGGGAGAGCTCGATCATATCTACAAAAACCAATATCTAACTCGTTGTTCTCGAAGTTTCTAGCATACGAAGCTTCTCTCCCATTTTGGGAAAACCTGCCAGAAGAAGTTCAGTGCGGGTTTTCATATCAAAACTCATGTTGGCAAGCTAGGGTAAAGCAGTGCAACATGCAATCAGCATGGGCAGGTAGTGGAGCAAAGCACACTGGCCCTAAAAATTAGGGTTTTAGCTAACCTTCTTCAGAATTGACTCAGGGAAGTTTTCCTTTGGTTCTTCAGAAAGGTTTTGGTATGTATGTCATGATGGATATGTTGCACAGTTGTCAATGTTTTGGCACTCTAAGATGCTTTACAAGTTAGTGCAAGAACTAGAACAACACCTCCAGGAGACCTGCAAATCAAGCATATAGATATACATATACATCTCTGACATCTCTGATAAACAGGCCTAGTGATACATGAATAGGCATCTAATAATATATGAATCCACAGCATGGACACAACCATCTGAATAGAAGGGATCATGTGTATGGATCCATGATATGGTCACAACCATCCGAATAAAGAGGATCATATATATGGACCCACGGTATGGTCGCAACCATTTGTACAAAGGAAAACATGTATACAATTATGAATAACACATAACTCCACGCAACCTGGATTCTATCAGACAGAATCCAAGGTCTTGCGCTCCGTCTCAGCCCGATCAATGTACGAATTCTAACATGTGAATAGATGTGTCTAAGTCGAACATGATAAAAAACCATGTGATTATCGGTCAATGATGTAAATCGTTAACAGGAACGAGAGAACCCACCAATAATGACAATGGCTCTCAAGGTACAATCAGCACAATCCACGAGTGTGAATAATGAAGTTGAAGTCTAACACCCGTGGAATCATCCGATCGAAGGTCAATGATGTAAACCTGTCGTCGAATGTGAATAACTTGCCATTGAGGCATGCAAGATCTAAAGTACTAGAAGGGAGTTTTTATATCATCTTCTCGGATAATGGGTTGAAGTCAAAAGGAAGTGATCCATCGAAGGAGGGCCATAATGAATCCCACATCATCGACACGAAACAGAGGATGTAATAGAGTAGATAAGTTTGATCCAGGACTGTGGCAAAAAGCCATACAGTGTATAAGCGGTAAATAACTACATGTAGGACTTCTCTTGAACATATTAGCAACACGACTCCAGATTTTGGCAACATTTGACTCAACATAAGATTAGAGGTCATGATGAAAAACTGGTATAATTAGATGAGAGGAAAAATGGATTTCCCAAACCCAGGACGGCAAGTGACTAAGTGAGGATGTCCCAAACCCGACATGAACAATAGATGAGTGTCGTGTTCAAAAGCGACATGTTTCCTTTAAAAAATATAAGATATGATCACTTTCACTTTGTCCCCCACCATTTCTAGTGTTGAAATGTGGCAACAAGAATATCCCAATTTAATTTGTCCTTGAATTAAATTGTGAATTAAAATTGAATTTAATCTTAATAGCTACTTCGAAATAATTAATTAATTTGTTCCAAATTAATTAGTTGGAGAAATTCAAGTTAGAAGTCTTTCTGAATTCATGCAAGAGTTATCCCTAAAATTTAGAAGATAAGATTGAGTTATATTTGAGTTGTAATTAGTTAACTCAGTTTATTGAGTTAAATCTGATTAAATTAGTTCCAAACTGTTTGAGGAACTAATAGAGAGTTAATAGTCAGTTGATGCATGCATGCATCCAACTAGTGCTACTCCAGTTAATTGAATATTCCCTCATCAAAAACTCATGCATGTCTATTCTGAGAAAGACCTAGTTGAGATTAAATTCAAGGACAGTGTACTATCAGTTGCATGTGTTTTCCTATAAAGAAACCTCATGCATGCAGAAGGAATCATTCCTTGAGTATTGCATAGTTCTCACAGTGTGTGAGATCAAAAGTGTTCCACTTGGTGAGGTGAGAATCATCCCAGAGGAACAACGCAAGGAAATATGAGCTTGGAGGGCAGAGAGAAAGGCTTGAGAGAAGCCAGGATTGCCTGTGAGCATCTGTGAGGATTGTACTGAGATTTGGCTAACTGTGAGAGCTAAGGCTTTGTATAATTCCTATGTATTTCCACCTTGTATGATAATACAAATAGTATGTCCTCATAAAGATAAATATGATAAAGGGAAGGAATCTACAAAATGGAATAGAAAACAAAGTGTAAGTAAAAAGAGCTACTATACTCATGAAGATAGTGATGGTTTATCAAATAGTGATGAAGATGAAAATATTAATGAGGCTTTCCCCAAAGTATTCTCATGTCTATTGTGCATTGATTCTTCTTCTTCTGTTTAAATGTGTTCAGCTCGATCTTTAAGCTTCCGCAAATTGATAGTAGAAGTAGATTATAGTATTTTGCTTTGATTTATATTGCATTATCGGGTTAACCTACAAACAAATTTTCTACATGGTCTCAGAGCGAGATTTATAGAGAATTTATACATGGTATCAGAGTTGTGAATAGTATACTGAAAAGAGAATTCGAAGTTTGAAGTTCGGGATTGCAGGTACAAATCGAATTCATATCATACTTCAAGGTTGGTTAATGGTGTTCTATGGCTTGAGACTCGAGTATGCCTTGGAAGGTAGCTTGAATTACATAGCATGGAAAGATAGAATGGAAGTTGTATTAGAATACAATGGCTTGAAGGATTTCATTAATCAATATGTTATCACCCTAAAATCTTTGTCTCTAAGCTTTAGAAAGTTGCCTTGTTTCTAGTCATAGTCTTATAGGTTTTGAGTCATCTCATCTAAATAAGTGTCATTCTCTTTTCCAAAAAAAGGATTTCGGCCTCATTCCATGTCCTAAAAGCCTCGCCATGTGTTTCGACATCAATTTGATTGCAAAAGATTGATGTTAGTCTTGGTCTAGTCTTTCCATGGTTGTTTTAGAGTCTAAGATCTAAAAGAGAGTCTTGTTGGTATGGCCAAATAGGTTCAATACTCTATTCTTGCCTATCACTGGTCCCATATCATGTTTTGAAAGTCATGTGTTTAGCCATTTGGAGAAATTTTGAAACTAGCTACGAAATCACTGAACTAGGAGTTTTCGTAGCGCGCTACGAAATCCCTGAAAAAGCTTGTTTCAGCATAAAAAACTCTGCTTTCTGCGTTTACTAGTCAACTTCCAGAAGGGGTCCTGAGCCTCTGAGAACTCAATTTTGAAAACTGAAAGAGGCTTTTCTTCCTAACATACAAAAATACAAAAATCTCTTTTATTTTCTTCAAATTCGGTCTGAGGTGGGAGAAATTTATGGTTAAACTTGCACTACGAAACTGCTGAAAGTCAAGCTTGGTCTTCTAGTTTTAGCAATATTTTTCAAGATCAGTTTCTGGTTACAGGAAAACGTATTGTGGAATTATGAGGGAGGTTTCTCTTCATAAAATCTCCATATACAATAACCTATTTCACTTTCTTCATAAGTGTTTTCAGTTGGGAGATACTAAGCTTTCATTGAAACCCTAATTTCAGAAAATGGATTTTTCCTGTTTGACACATGTTTTTCAAGGACAGATTCTGGACAGCTGGAGGAATGTTTTAAAAAACCAGGAGAGTTGTTTGTTCTAGAAAAAATTGGCTACAAAAAACTCCTTCAGTTTCATAAAATCTTTCATGGATGAGGAGATAAAGGCTCTGTCCCACGTGCCAATTTTCAAGGATCTTAACCTAAAAACAGGGAAACATGTTCCCTAATTTCTAGGGTTTTTCATTAGCAGTTGGGTGACCACGTGGGAGGCTTCATCAAATTCAGCTTCATGAGGTTGAAGCTGTCAAATAATTCATTTAAATGTTTATATAAGGTTTTTGTAATCATAATAAGGAGTTACAGTCCTATTTGTATTAGGTCTCTAGGACTGCTAGTTAGTTGTCAAATGCATTTAAAGGTTTGTTTTATGGTTAGAATAGGTGTCACTGATGGAAAATTCGAATTATCTTGATGAGGGATGATGGAATCCTAATTTTAAATGCTATATATAGAGCAAGAGGTCGAATTAGCAGAGGG
Organism: Pinus taeda; assembly: GCA_000404065.3. NCBI lineage: Eukaryota > Viridiplantae > Streptophyta > Pinopsida > Pinales > Pinaceae > Pinus > Pinus taeda. The sequence continues at coordinate 53,550 of APFE030193054.1, forward strand.
TTGGAGACTTTTTGGCTCAACTGCTGCTCTATGTGCAGACTGTGTATATTTTTAACCTAATGCAGATTTCTACTTAGACAACTCAAGATTCACAAAGAGTTCTTGTATGTTCTTGTTTTGATGGCATCTTCCAATACTTACATTGCAGTGGTGTTTACTTAGGATACTCAGAACTCATCAATGATGCTCTGACTTCCTTCATAGATAAACTAACTATGTTTCATTGTTTTATATTTTCATTTATGCACTTGAACTCTATAATGCCTTGACTTCCATGCTAGGTAGAATGTTTTGGATTCACTACTAAGGATTCAAAGAGAGTTTTTAATGTCATATTGTCTCATGGCTTTCCTCTTTCACTTACTTGCAGTGGTATGAATACATGTTACTTAGACCTCATCAATGATGCTCTAACTTCCTTCATGTATTCATAAATTGTGTTTCCTTGCATTGTATCTTTGTTTTTCTGATGCATAAAAACTCTCTATGCCTTGAATTCATGTTAAGCTGATCTTGTTGTGGTACTGAAACATACTTTGACTCCATATCCCAATGGTAGCTAGCCTTTATCTTTCAACCTATAAACATATACAATCACAAACCATAGAGTTAGCCATCTATCCATATCTTTAATCAAAACCATTAACCCTGTGAGAGAGCCCTCTCAGGCTGAGGAGGCTAAGCCTCAACCAAAATTTGGTTTGAAATAGTTACTCAAAGTCTTCCTGACCAGCAGCCTATTAGGGGTGGATTTTTGTGATAACACAATAAATCCCAAAGCCAGCTTCAACTAATGCACAAAAGTTGGTTGAGTGGAAGAAGTGTGTGGTGAAGGCGAGATGAATCATCCTTGAGGGAGTTCAAGACCATATTGTCTCAAGTCTCCATGGGAAGGATACTCCATTTTCAATGTGGAAGACATTGAAGGACCTCTACCAGAACAGTAGCGACCAAAGGAAATTGGCACTCAAGGATAAGCTTTGAAAAATCAAGATGGAAAAGGGCGATACTATTTCCACATATATGAACAAGCTCACCACATGCAGAGATGAGCTTAGCAGTGTGGGAATAACTATTGTCGATGATGATATGGTGAGCCTCGCTCTCCTTGGCCTTCCAAAGAGCTGGAATAGCTACCACGACTCTGTGAATGGAAGGGAGAAACTGTCGGATTGGGAATGACTATGGTCAGATCTTATGTATGAGGAGATTAGGAGGAGCACACGAGATGGTTCTTCATCCAAGGATGATGATGAAGAAAATATGGCCTTAGAAAGTAAGGCAAGGAAAGGGAAGGGGAAGGATTCCCATTCCAAATCGAATTCTTCTCATGGAGGGAAGAAGGGTGACAAGTCTAAAGTGAGATGATTTAATTGTCACAAGATGGTACATTATGCAACTAATTGCCCATCGAAGAGGTCCAAGAAGGGATCCTCGAAAGGATCACAAGGTGAGGCATTAGCCTCTTAATTCGAAATGGAATCTACCTTCATCGCATGCAAGGTGTCATCTATGATGGGTTGTGTTTGGTATCTTGGTAGTGGAGCCTCATTCCACATGACCAACGATAAAAGCTTATTCAGTACCTTGGGAAAGTACACCAATTCTTCCTTTCATGAATGATACAGTTGAGCAGAGGCTATCTTAGAGCAAGTTCATACTGATGTGTGTAGACCATTCTCGATGGCATCCACAGCGAACCAAAGGTATTATTTTATTTTCATTGATGATTATTCTCGTAAATGCTGGATTTATTTCATGCAGAAAAAGGACCGAACCTTCACAAAGTTTTGTGAGTTCAAAGATTTGGTCGAGAAAGAGTCAAGGAAGAAGATCAAGGCCTTGAGAATCGAAAATGGTGGAGAATATGTCTCTTAAGAGTTTAAGGACATCTGTGCAGCGCAAGGAATTAAACGGGAATTGGCGGCGCCTCATAACCCACAATAGAATGGGGTGGCTGAGAGGAAGAACAGAACTATTGTATGGGAAGCACACGCAATGCTGCATGACCAAGGTTTACCACTTCACTTGTGGGCTAAGGCATGCAACACAGTGGTCTATTTGCAAAATAGAAGCCTGCATCGCATACATGGGATGAAGACACCAGAGGAAGCTTTCTCCCATAAGAGACCAGATGTGGGTCACTTCAGGATATTTGGATCATCGATATATTTCCATGTGACAAAGGATGCACGGAAGAAGCTTGAGCCAACTACAGAGTTGGGGATACTTGTGGGGTACACTGATACACCTCACAACTATCGGGTGTACTTTCCTACTAGTTGGAGGACAGTGGTTTGTAGAGATCTCAAGTTTAATGAGCAGAAGGCCATGCGATTTTCCCTTGAGAGGGAGCTCCAACTACAGGTTGTGGAGGAACTGTTGGTTCCTAAGGAGGAGGGGCCTTAGACTAATGTGGAGCAGCCGCATGCAGAGGTTCCATAAGTGGAGACATCCACTCAAGCAGAGGCTTCCAGAGATGGATGGAAGTGCACAAAAGAAGCTGACAAATTATTGAAGGATGTGAGAGAGAATGTGGGAACACCATCTTCTCAATGCAGACAGAGGAGGTCACCTAAGAGGTACACTGGATACATGGCCCTTGTTGGGGAATGTGTTGAGATTGAGCCATATTCCTTTGAGGAAGTAGTGCAACAGCCAATTTGGGTTGATGATATGGTGGAGGAGTATGACTCCATAGTTCGTAACAGTGTTTGGGACATGGTTCCAAGACCAGAGAACAAGTCAGTTGTGAGTTCCCGTTGGCTTTACAAGGTAAAGCAAGTTGCTGATGGTAGTGTGGGGAAGCATAAGGCAAGATTTTTTGCCCGTGGCTTTTCACAGGTTAAGGGGATTGACTATGATGAGAATTTTTCTCCTGTCGCAAGGTACTCATCTATCAGATCTATGTTGGCACTATCAGCACAGATGGGTTGGAACATCCATCAGATTGATGTGAAGACTGCATTCCTCAATAGCGAGATTGAGGAAGAGGTGTACATAGAGCAGCCGGAAGGTTTTGAGATCTTCGATCGTGAGTCGCATGTGTGTCGCCTCAAGAGAGCGTTGTACGGGCTAAAGCAAACACCTCGATAAACAACTACGTCACCGGGTTGAGCTTCACAAAGAGTGAAGCAGACGTGAACCTGTACAACATTGTGGTGAAAGGTAAGTTGTTGATCATCATACTTTATGTTGATGATCTCATATTGACTAGTGATGATCAATTGATCGTGTCTTGCAAGGAGGTCCTTGCAAGAGAATTTGAGATGAAAGACATGGGTCTCATGCGTTACTTCCTTGGCATGGAAGTGTGGCAGAAGGATGGGGAGTTGTTTGTGTCTCATGGCAAGTATGCCAACGAGATACTCAAGAGATTCCACATGAATAAGTGCAAGCCCATGCAGACTCCTCTTGCTGGTAACTGGAGGAAGGAGGATTCTACTTTAGGAGAAGTAGTGGAGGCTACTGTGTATAAGCAGCTTGTGGGTTCACTGATGTGCTTAGTGTACACACGACCAGATTTGTGTTATTTGGTGAACCAACTGGGTCAAGCGATGGTTCAGCCTACCAAGATGTTTTGGAAGGTGGCAAAGCATGTATTGAGATACCTCAGAGGCACTTCTCAGTATGGATTATGGTACAGACGGACAGAGGGAGTGAAGCTACAGGGCTTCACTGATGCAGATTGGGCAGGGAGTCCATCAGATTGGAAGAGCACATCAGGAGGGATTTTTGACCTTAGGTTAGTGGTAGTTTCTTGGTACAGCAGGAAATAGAGGTTGGTTGCACTCAGCTCGGCAGAAGCATAATACATGGTTGCAAGTCAGGCAACATGTGAGGCCATCTGGATGCGGAAAATCCTAGTTGGTTTGTTTGATCAGAGGATGGATCCAACTGTGATCTATTATGATAATCATAGTTGTATCAAACTCTCTGAGAATCCAGTATTTCATGATAGTTCCAAGCACATCGACATCCGATAACATCATCTCAGAGACTGTGTAGCGAGGAGGATCGTTTTGTTGCAGTATATTTCGACAGAGGAGCAAGACGCTGATATTTTGACAAAGGCATTGTCAAAGTGTAAATTCGAGTTCCATAGAGACATGATCAGGGTGGCAGATAATCTCTTATTGAGAGAGAGTGTTGAAATGTGGAAACAAGGATATTCCAATTTAATTTGTCCTTGAATTAAATTGTGAATTAAAATCGAATTTACTCTTAACAGCTACTTCGAAATAATTAATTAATTTGTTTCAAATTAATTACTTGGATAAATTCAAGTTAGAAGTCTTTCTGAAGTCATGCAAGAGTTATCCCTAAGGAGATAATATTGAGTTATATTGGAGTTGTAATTAGTTAACTTAGTTTATTGAGTTAAGTCTAGTTAAATTAGTTCCAAACTGTTTGAGGAACTAATAGAGAGTTAACAATCAGTTGATGCATGCATGCATCCAACTAGTGCTACTCCAGTTAACTGAAGATTCCCTCATCAGAAACTCATGCATGTATATTCTGAGAAAGACCCAGTTGAGATTAAAATCAAGGATAGTGTACTATCAGTTGCATGTGTTTTCCTATAAAGAAAACTCATGCATGTAGAAGGAATCATTTCCTGAGGTGAGAATCATCACAAAGAAATAGCGCAAGGAAATAGGAGCTTGGAGGGCAGAGAGAAAGGCTTGAGAGAAGCCAGGATTACATCTGAGAATCTGTGAGGATCTGTGAGAATCTACATGGTCTCAGAGCAAGATTTGTAGAGAATTTCTACATCTAGTGAGTACCCCATTATTTTTTATTGCACGCTTAAAGGGGATAACATATGCTTGCCATATAAGTTCACCCTTTAGATGAATCCATCCTAGTAATTTTAACAAGTCTTAGGAAGGAGAAACTCGGTCTTGTCATGGTGACAAGTCCTACATCAATTAAGTTTTACGAGTATGGCGGAGGGGTAACTCGATGTATTTTTCATGTTTAAAGAGTTTGAAAAAGAAGCAGAAAAGAAAACTCCAAAGGTCCCTTTTAGTAAATCGTCTCTTGAACCCGAAAAGGTAGAAAATAATATCCAAGAGAACCTATAGGCCATGTCTCGACTAAGGTATTCCTTTTTCATACAATAGTCTATCTCAATCTGGAAAAAGGTTAAAATTATACTGAGTAGACATCATTTAATTTAATTTAACGAGTTCGAAACGGAAAGTACTCGACAATCTTTTCATTTCTCGGGAGTCAAAAAAGAGCTTAAATATGACTCAAATTGGAAAAACAAGTAGTATAAAAGGATAGCAATTGGTTCTAGTCATAATGGAACTGCTCAAAACGTGTAAAGGTCAAGAGGCTAGCTAATAATTCCACTCATCATAGATGTTCCCAAGGCAAGGATAAAACAACCAAGTGAAAGCATATGATCGGCCAAAGAGATGGTGACGATGGAATGAAAAAATCCAGGCTCATCTAACAAAATAGACTGATAAAGATGGCGATCACGAGAGGTAAGGTAGGAATGGCTTCATTTTTACACAAGCTTGAAACATGAGAAACTATGCTTGAGTATACTTGAAGATGGTTTCATTTTTTCACAAGATTGAAACATGGGAAAAAACTATGCTTGGATTTGGTTTCATTTTTACACAAGATTGAAACAAAGATAAACTATGCTTGAGATAAGTTTGCATGCCCCCATCATAATGACCCAATTCGAGGTACATGCCCCCCAAGCTGTATTTCGTTCACCTAAGTAGACTATTGGTTACTAACAGGAGGATGGAATGAAGGTTTACTTACGATATCAAGTGAAAGACTCGATTGGGATTTTATGAGATCTAATCAAAGACTCGAATTGGAAGGGGATTTGTTTCATTTTTTAATGAGCTTGACATAGGAAAGATCCATGCTCATGACACCTTGTTTCATTTTTTACCAAGCTTGACACAAGAAAATAACTCTGCTCATGGGAACTTATTTCATTTTTTAATGAGGTTGACATAGTAAAAGAACTATCTCATGGAAACCTAATTCATTTTTTAATGAGGTTGACATAGTAAAAGAACCATCCTCGTGGAGACCTATTCCATTTTTTAACGAGGTTGACATAGTAAAATAACTATCCTCATGGAAACCTATTTCATTTTTTATTGAGGTTGACATAGTAAAATAACTATCCTCATGGGGACCTATTTCATTTTATAACGAGGTTGACATAGTAAAAGAACTATCCTCATGGCCCTTGTTTCATTTTTTAATGAGATTACCACAAGACAAGGAACTCTGCTCCAAGCCCTTGGTCACAGACCAAAAGAGGCCATGGCTTCCAAGAGGTTCTCATCAGATGGGAGAACAACACTCTAGAAGAGATACATGTCCAGGCATCCAATGGAAAAATTGGGCTTCAATACCCCCAATACATGGCATACTACATCACCTACTAGATCATCAATAGATGTGGGCATGGAACAAGTGGCCACGTAATTAACCTATGGCAGGGGAGATACCACTTGCACATAAGAACCATTTAGGGATGATGGTTGATTGGCATTTGATTAAGGACAAATGAATGTAAGTTGATCAATGATCACAATTCTCCCTTCATGCGGGAAACCCATCACTCAAAAGAGTGAAGAGACAAAAGCTCCCATGACGTAAACATAGTCATGGCCAAGGAGTAGATTAAAATCCAACAGGCCTTGGACAACCATCACGTCTATATAGATAGTATTTCCTCCTAAAGTAATAGGAAACTTAGGAAGGATCCCTAACGGTTGATTGGTTCCTCTTTTAAAAGCTAATATATTTTTTGTGACAAGGACAAGTTGTAGAGAACCTAAAGCTTTCCAAGTAGTTGAGCACAGAATACTAACAGATGTGCCCTCATCTATGATTATGCTCGGTACAAACATATAATAAGCTTGTACTGTAATCTGGAAAGGCACATAAGACAGAAGGTGATATCCTACCAATTGACTCCAATCAAAAGAAGTGACTAAACTACTTAGAGGGGGTGTCATAGGAACGTGAGAGCTTCCCTCTTGCACTATGGGAATAGGAGAACTGCTCTCATGCACCACAGGAACGGGAGGATTTCCTCCAGTTCATTCGAAACTGAAGAAACCAGAATAACCTGCGGTATGAGGTTCACTTTCTATTAGAAAGGTATGGTTAACTGAAGGTGGAGTCAGGTCTACCATTTTCTCAACCAATGGTTGGTCAAGAACAGATTCATAAGACTCACTTTCTGAGAGAACGGGGTTGACCAAAGATGAATTTTGATAAATCACTAGATCAACTAGTGAAGGATCAGGCGAAATCTTTTGATAACCAACCAGAAGATGAGGTTGAGAAGCTATGAGATTTTCATGGGCTTTACTTTAACTACTTGAAGTTTTATCACCGGCATGATCTCCAGAGGCTAATGACAAAGTTCGATGTGACCCTGTGGACCATACTTCTAAGACCTTGGGAATACCAAGACAATTCCTAAGAAAGTGGTCAACTTTACGTAGCATGCAAGGGAATTTCACTTGCCAAGGTTGATTGGAATATTTTTTTACATCAATTGCATCAGTAACAATAATTTTTTGGTTGTCCCCTTACTTATTTTTCTTCTTCTTCTTCTTAGCTTCCTAGTCACTAGAATCCAGACTTTCACTAGGCGAAGATGAAGAGCAAGGTGAAGAAATAGGCGAAGAAGGAGAGGGGTCAAATTTAGGTCAACACGATGTTGGTGTTGTTCAGGTGGAGGAGAACTTGGTTGAAAAGCAGTTTGGACACTCAGAATCACCAAGGTCGAAAATAACCAAACTAGCAAACCAATGGTTAATCCAAGAAGGGACAACGTTGCCATATAGGGAGAACCAACATTTCCAAAAGAAGGAAAGGACTAGGATTCCCATAAGGGGGATTTCCTTGGTTGGTAGACTCGGGAAATGTTGGCATTGGTATCAACCTAATATCTACTAAGGAGTATTTCCACGGGAAGGATGTTTTTCAGCACTCAATTAATTGATTTTAGAAATTAAAAAAATAAAATCAAAAAAGGGGTAAGCTAGGCAAGAGGGTTTACCAAGTATCCGTGAATCGCTATATACACCTTATCTGAAACCAAGGACTTAACGTACGATGGCCAATCTCCCTGAATGTTGTGTTTGGTGTATCACGTCTACAAGGTAGCTGACTCAATTGCCTATGGCTAAAGGATAGAAACCTAGTGGGGTCTCCCAATATATACACGATGATACAGGGAACACAAGTATGTGTTAGCATTGTTTAATGCATAAACGTTCGATGAGAGCATTATCATATACTTTCCATATGTAAAGTTCCTCTAATATACCTAACATTACTGGAGAATGATCCTATATACTTCCGTACGTGGAACGAAATTTCACCCCCGGGGTATAATGCTGGCAAATAATGTCAGCTGCTAGTTTTATAGACGTCGGAACACATCTCTAGCCTAGACCTATAAATGTTTTTCATTAAGTTCCAAATGCTCCTTAGGTAAATTGAGTAAATTTTAATGTTTATCTTCAATTATGTTTCAGTTTTGGGCTCAAAATGATGTCGCCTGAATCCCTAAGATGCAGCTATATGAGAAAAGGAAATTTTCACTTCAATGAAAGCTAGACTAAAAAAGGGAAGAAACTCAATCAATAATGCATCAAACAAAATGCATCAAATAACATGCATCAAACAACATGTCTTCCACTAACTTTCACTTTCATCTTCTAAATGTGTTATGAAACCAACTCAAGAAAAGATAGAAAAGATAGATCAACGCCTTAGAATTCTGCCTCTTCGAGGGGGCAACCTCCTTTACATTACATAAATGAACAATTCTTGGATGATTCAAATGACAAAACCTCCTTTCTATATATAGGCGTCTAAGGAGTCACAATATAAGCCAGCCGACCTAACACTAATAATATAAAGCCACAAAAATAACAATAGAGGGATTCTATGGGGCACAGTAATAACAATATGGGGACAATAGGGGCACAACAATTTAATAATGGGTACAACTACAATAGTAATGGGGTATTCAATAGTATTATAGGGACCCAACACCTTCCCTAGAATGTAATGTTTCCATTGTCGGTGTTATGGTCCTATAGTCAAGGAATCAAAGTGTTTTCCTATCTTACTATTTCATTTTGATGGTTTGTTTGTCAATTTTAGCTCATGAGTCACTATGTGTCATAGTATAAAGATTCCCTTGTGTAAAAAAGTCAAAATATTTGTAAAGTTTGAATTTGTAAAGGTTCAATAGTCCATGAGGGGTCATTATTAGAGTGGAAGGGGTCATGTCATGGGTATGTTAGTGGTTTATATCTCTCATACCTCCATGATTTCAAATTTCATCATCATGACATGGGAGGGTTTTGGGCGGCTTAAAAATTCAAAATTGTTTGAAAATTCTCTCATTTTATCTCATCCAACTTATGGTTTGAGCTCTTGAGCAAGTTGAAAGTGAAATACATCATTGGGAAATCTGAATGAGAGGTTGCAGGTCAAGTTCAAAGAATCATTGTGAATTTGCTACGAAACTGATTTTTTTGGTCATCATTTCGAAAGTTGTTTTTGACCAGATAGAGTTGAATTTCGGAAAAATGAAAGAGGGTTTTTCCAAGAACATACCAAAGAACGAAAACTCCTTCATTTTGTGTACAGGTGTCATATATTGGAATAGTCAAATGCATCTTTACAATCTATTTTTAAGGTTTTGGATTTTCCTATTTTAGTTATGATGTTTGGGCGTTGATTGTGACGAGTTACAGATTCCTATTTGGAAACTGAGAGAGGTTTCTCTCAAGGATGCTCCCATATACAAAAAGTACTTATTTTTTGTAAAATATGTCAGGATTTGGGATATATGAGGTTGTATTTGAACCCTATTTTTCAAAAATTTAGCCCCCTCTGCTGCGCAAGTTTACTAGTCATGGTTATTTTCGTAGATTTGTATTTTGGGACCTTCTAGAAGTGATTTTTCTAGTTGGATAAGTGTGGATAAGTTAGTTTAGTTGAGTTTCTAGACATGATGTTTCTAAACTATTTTAAGTTTTAAATCAGTGATGTTTCTAAATTGTGATAACTTTGATATTGTAGTTCTTGCGTTTCTACAGATGCTTTACATCTAGACTATTCTACTTTTGTGAAGTGAATTTGACCACATAGAGTTGTAATTTCGAATTACTTATTGTATTTAATGATGTAAAGACATGTAAAAAGAGGAATTCAGGAGTGAAGAGAGAAAACTCCGTAAGTTATAGTGGAGAAAGTTTTAAAACAGTGATTAGTACATCAACGCAGGGACTATTTTGTTCCAGGATTCTCATGTCAGACATAATGGTGATGTGCCTCTCTTTGTGATTTGTCTTCCCTCCTAGTTTTCACATGTACCTTTGCTTCTTAATTGTTTGAAAGAAAATTATGTTGCAGATTTTAGATTGATAACCTGCTCATGCTTGTCAAACAATATCAGTGTTTTCTTCTGAAGTTAGATATAAGATTCATTTATACATTTTTTATATTTAATGGATCCTTACTCTCATTTCATCTCAGCCATACTACAACAAATTTTGTAGATCCAAAAGTTTTCGTACCTCGCCCTAGTTCAAACTTCTCTGTTGATTTTGATTGGTTACTAAAATATTATTTTGACTCCATGCCCAATGGAATCTCTCTTTCACCTTGTAGCCACAATTTTAAAAACATTTTCACTTTGATTATCATAATTAGCCTAAAACCTGAATCCCTTCAGTCATTTAGTTGCTTGATAGAATAACATAGCGAGAGAGCCCTCTCCAAGGCTAGGGGGCCTAGATCTTAGCCTAAAAGTGGTTTGTGGTTACCTCTGGGATTTCTCTCCTCAACCTAGAGAATTTTATAGAGTGTTAAAATTATGGCGCCGTTTTTGGGAAACGAAAGGTTCCATCTTCTCTAGGAAATATCATCAAAGTTTCAAATGTGGTTGTTGATGGTGGACAATAGTCAAACATATGAAGGCTGAATAATTCACCTGGCGACTCCATTCAATTTTCAACCTGATCCGAAGACTCCACTAGTAGCAAGATTCATAAATTAGGGCTTTACTAGCAATTCTAATGGCTCGAGATGGATCGCAGATTTGCAAGGTATGTTCCAATGCATAGCATTCATATTCAAGGCTTTCCAAATCACATGCCTTGTGTTGATTGGAAACATTATTTCCAAAATTCAGAGATCATAAATGAGATGATGTTGCTCTTCATTTGGTCAAGTTTCACATGCATGTGCATAGGCTTAAGGTTCAATTTCATGGAGTCTGCCTGATGAAAATGTTCATGGCTACCTTGGAGGAAAAAGTGAGATATTGGTATGAAGGTTTTCCATCTGCTAGTATTTATTCTCTTAAATATTTTCATTCAACATTTTTTGAAAAATACAGAGAATCTCATCCTTCTTTATCTTTGGTTGAGAATTATTGTGAACACTTTGAGGGTTCTATCCAAAATCTGGAAAATACATATGGTGAGGAAGAATTCATGGATGAAGAGATTCGGGAAGATTTGAACAAGAAACCTTTCCATTACCAAGAAGAAATGGTGGTTGATATATTAGATGAAAGGGAAACTAAGCAGGATTTAGATGATGACAGTTAAGTTCTATTTTCTGAATTTGATGAAAATTTGTAGCAGGCTTGTAATTCTTTGTATGATCAAAGGTATGGATATAGTTATTCAATTTTTTTTTTTCAAGACCAGGTTTGTGAAGAACAAGATGAATTTTATGATGAAATACATGAACAAGGATCTTTGGACATTCATCTCTCATATGTCTCTCTATCTCATCCATTTTCTAAAGTGTTATTTCAAGAACAAATTTGTGTAAATCAGAATTTCAAATTGGCATGTGTGGAAGTTTCAGAGAATGTAATTATGGAGGAAAATAATTATCAAACATTGCAAGCAGATAATGAAGAAGAGCAGGTTGTTCTATACCTCGTCGATGTAGACACTTTCATTATTCAATATGTGGTTGTCTCATTTGAAGATTTGAAAGAACATACAAGCCTTGTCTCTCATGTGGATGATAGGAATAGATAATTTGTCGCATTGCAATTTGAGAAGGATCAATCGAATCAAGGACTTGATGATCTCAGAGACCCTTTTTCCAATTTGTTGCAGTCATCAAGGAAGATAGATTTTCTTGTATTTATGGATTATGGTTATCAGTCTTAGTTACAATTTGAGTTGCCATTTTCTGAATTTTTCTTTATGCCTGGTGGAGCTTAATACAAGCATCAATCAAGTAGTCATTTGCTTGATTGGTTACATTGGAAGGATCATTACACATGATTTTATATTTATCTTCAGCAGGTGTGGACAAGTATCATTAGACTTTGAAGCCCGGGAAGAAGGCCCTAAGGCTTTGGTTATTTGTTGTCAATTTCCTTTATAAGTTTTGAACTTTGTAATTAATATAATTAATTTTCAGTCAGTTTGAAGTTTAGCCAAGGAGTCAATAAGCCCAATGGTTAAGGCTACTAGTCTACAATCTTCTTGGAACCTCACTAGGAGGTTTCCATCCCCATTGGAGCCAATTTTAGGGTCCTATAGTCTAGGAATCAAAGTGTTTTCCTATCTTACTATTTCATTTTGGAGGTTTGTTTGTTAATTTTAGCCTATGTGTCATAGTCTAAAGAGTCCCTTGTGCAAAAAGGTCAAACTATTTGTAAAGGTTGAATTTGTAAAGATTCAATAGTCCATGAGGGGTCATTATTAGAGTGGAAGGGGTCATGTCATGGGTCTGTTAGCAGGTTATATCTCTCATACCTCCATGATTTAAAATTTCATCATCATCATGATTTGAAATCACACCTAGGTGACCTCAGGAAATTAATGAAGGTATTACAGACTCATGTGCTGGTGTGTGTGTCTATGTTATCTTAGGCAACGGATTGATAAGATTGCAAAGTAAACAAACACTTGAAACAGTAAGAGATCATAGTAAGCAAAACAGAAACACAACAAAATTTAATAAGGAGTTCACCCAATCGTCCTGGGCTACGTATCCTGGTCCAACTTTCAGTGATGGCCTTTTTATTATGTTTTTAGAGCAGAGTCTTACAATAAGGAGCTCAATCTGAGTCTCACTTGACAGAGGATGATTAGTAGGATGGCACTTGGAATTCCGAAGTCCTTAGAGTTCACAGACTCCTCTTACTAAATTTCGACCTCAACTGGTCTCTGTCTGCTCGATGTTTCCCTTACTATGATGGTCAGCTCGGCTTCTCTGTTCTTTGCAGTTTTGCCTTTCTTTATGTGTCTCTTGGCCTTCAGCTTCTTCACTGCTTCTCTGCCTCACTGTCTCTCTATGTCTTGTCTTTGTCAGCTCGTGGCTTTAAAGCTAGTTCATTCCCCGACTATTCGTTTCGGCTTCCCAGCTCTCTGGATCACCTGCCTCTGTCCGCTGGGACTTCTCTGCCTTGCATCATCATTGCTGCGTAACGCTTCGGAGAGAGGTGGCCACCTGTCTTCTTGCAAACTAGGTGTCAGTTCTTCCTGAACAGTTGTTTTTTCTGTTATTTCCCAGATTCCTGTGAAACGAATCCTTCTGTCAACTCATTGGTCAATTCAGACTTCAAACTGTTACGTGATGTAGCTTATTTCTCCCTCGAGTCTGGTCATCCATCGGGTTAAACCTCCGCCGTTTGATCTGGAGCCCCCAAATCCTACGGTCTTCGCTTATATCATGCGGTTGAGTTGCTTGACTATTAGTCCTCGATGTAAGTAGTTTTTCTTTCTCCCCACCGGGCACACGTCACTCAGTGTATGGAATCGTTGGGTCTTCGACCAAATCCACTTACCGCCCGAAATGCCTCTGATATTCCACCGGTTTTGAGCGTGGGACTCGCCTGTCGGTTTTAGTGCTTTCCCACAGTTTTCTGGTTTCCCTTGTGACCGAACACTCAGGGCTTTTCCTTGAGGGGTTTTGCCCAGCGATATGTGATTAGCACTTAGAAACAGCCTCCATTTCTGGGTTTGAGCTTCCCAATTGCCATTTTTGCACCATGCATAGTCTCCATGGGCCAACGGTCAGCGCGCTTTGACCGAAGGTCCTCGTTTCTCCATTCTAGCTACAAATTACCATTATTCAAAGGTTATTTATGATAGCTATAAGATTTGTTGAAGTCTGTCATCCATTCTTAACAATCATGGAATTGTTTGAGAATCCAATTCGGATCATGACCTTCCCACTGAAAAAGCTTTTGGACCACCAAAAGTTGGTTTTCAAGCATCGACTAAGTGAGGATACAACTTTCTCACCTATCCAATCTCTATCCATTTTGCATTGCTTGGCTTTGAACCCCTAAGCTCAATTATGAGGTACTCAACATCTCCCCTACGCATCGTTCTCACTTTCTTGTCCATAACTGTGTCTTCCTACAATTCATTAAGATCTTCAGGTAGTAGGTCATCAATAGAAGGAAATTGACTCTATTCTTCAGGATCTTCAATTAACAAAGGTTCAAATAGTCTCAAGTTGTTCGCATTGACACTGAGTAGATGCGCATATAAGGTGCAAATCAAGGTAAAAATCATTCTCACCAATTTTCTCAAGGATCCTAAAAGGTCCATACCTTATTGGTTTCAGCTTTCTACCTTGACCTTGCATCTTGTCCTTGCTAATATACAACCAGACTTGATCACCAACTTGGAAACTATGCTCCATCAGATGCTTTTCATGCCTTGCCTTGTATTTGGCCTGGCTCTTTTCCAGCTGTTCCTGTACTGCCTGATGGATCTCTTGGATTTGTTCAATGAACCTAGTTGCCTTGTCCACATCATTGTATCCCTCAACTGTTGTGTCTTTACCAAAGACAAAATCCAAGGGAGACCTTGGTTTGAAACCAGAACAGGTCTCAAAAGGAGATCTCTCTGTGGAAGAATGTTTGGCTCGGTTGTAAGCATGCTGCACATAACACAAATGTTCATCCCAAAGCTTAGGATGCTTGCTGCAATATCCCCTGAGTAACTACATCACTGTCATGTTGACTACTTCTGTCTGGTCATCAGTTTGTGGATGGAAAGTTGTGCTTTTCTTCAGTTTTGTGTCCATCAGTTCCCACAGACTTGACCAAAAATTTCCCACAAATCGGGTGCCTCGATCAGATATAATGGAAGTGGGTAATCCAAAATGAACCCATACATGTTGAAAGAACAATTTTGCAGTTTGTTCAGTTGTAATCGGTTTATTAGAAGGTATCAAAATACACATTTTGTTGAACCTATCCACAACAACATACAGATAATCATAGAATTTCCTATATTTAGGCATTCCTGCAACAAAGTCCATGGAAACACTCTCCCAAGGATGAAAAGGAACTGGTAATGGAGTGTACAAGCCTAGTTTTCTATTACTGGGCTTGCTTTTAGCACACATAGTACACCCTCTTACATATCTAGAAATTGTCTCATTCATTTTTGGCCAATAACAAAATATTTGTAGCTATTCAACTATTTTACTTACCCCAAAGTGACCTGATATTAGAGAAGTGTGTGCTTCTCGAATTATCTTTACTCTTTCAGTTTGTGGAATGCATAGCTTCCCACAATGATATAGGAGCCGGTCCTTAATATGATAATCCAATTCTTCTACTCGTTTGCCTTGAATTAAAGTTACATATACATCTTTAAAGTCTATAGTAGCTCTCATGTAACACAGAATTATGCTTAAGTATAGTAGATGCATTTATAATGGGTCTAGATAACATATCTGCAACTTTATTGTGTATACCCTTTTTATATCTGATGACTAAATGAAAATGTTGTAGAAAACCCATCCATCTATAGTGTCTTGATTGCTGCAACTTAGTTTGGGAGTGTAGATATTGAAGTGGTTGATGATCAGTATGTATAACTATTTCTTTGCCCATTAAGTAATGTTTCCACTTTTTCACACTCTGTACTAATGCATACAATTCTTTATCATATGTGGGATAGTTAACTACGGTAGAATTAAATGTCTCAGAATGATAACATATGGGATTATTGTGTTGTATCAACA
This sequence comes from Pinus taeda, assembly GCA_000404065.3. NCBI lineage: Eukaryota > Viridiplantae > Streptophyta > Pinopsida > Pinales > Pinaceae > Pinus > Pinus taeda. Next base: position 69,600 of record APFE030193054.1, read on the forward strand.
CTGCTCCCATGGCATAGTCACTGGCATCCGTTTGGATCCCAAATGGTCTTTGAAGATCTAGCAATGCTAGTACTGGTGTTGTACTAACCTTTTCTTTCAAGGTGTTGAAGGCTTTCTGCTATTTGCCTCCCCACTGAAACACCTTGTTCAATCCTTTTAAACCATGTAAGGGAGTTTCAATTAAGGAAAAGTTAGAAATGAACTTTCTCCAATATTGTGATGCTCCTAAGAAGCTCCTAACTTCTGTAGCAGATTTGGGTTTAGGCCAATTTACAATGACTGCCACCTTAGAGGGATCTATCTTCAATTCACCACCCCCTACTATATGTCCCAAATAATTCAAGGATGTTTTTCCAAATTCACATTTTGAGAGTTTAACATAAAGTTTTTCTCTTTTTAAAATGTCTAATGTCTACTTAACATGCTTTAAATGTTCTTCCCACATTTTGTTAAATATAAGAATGTCATCCAGATATACAATAACAAAATCATC
>APFE030193055.1:0-19841 GCA_000404065.3 Pinus taeda
TTCATTTCTTCTATTCTATTTTTCAAAATGAGTGAATTTCCTTCCATGATTGATTTAAGTATTTTTATGAATGTTTTGCTCTTCATTTACTATATCTCATTGTCGATGTCCAATCTCCATTTTTCATGAAAATTCTACCCCCGGTTTTCACAGTATGAGTTCAGTATGAGTTTATGAGAACAAATAGCCAGTAAATATCTTAGAAAATAATATTCGTTATACATTAAAGCTATATTTTTATAATCCAAAATCTATATATATCTAAAGTTTTCTAATTTTCTAATTCGTTATGTTCGTTATACCTTTACTAATTTATAACGCTCTTTAGTTGTATCCAGACTTTCACTTGAGTCCAATTTTCTGAAAATAACTAGATTGTATCTGCTGACGCATCCATTAACGCGCATTGGGAGTAAAATGTTCGTTCCTATGTCAACCGGTAATAATGACCGTGACTTTGATCGTACTGGGTAGAAATAAAACAGAAAACACATGGTTGTCCAATTTATTTATCTTCTCCTTTCTTTTGCTCTTTCCAAATCACCGTCGCAATATGCGGCTGAGTTCACCAATTTCTCATTATAAAATTTTGAAGTGACAAAAGTCAGACACCTATTTTAGAGGGTAGGTTTGACGGTGGAGTGAGGTTTTTGACTGGTCATGAAATATGTTAGGGTGAGGCACATTTCATTGGATAATAGATTTTGTGTATTCATATACTCTAGGTTAATTAGAGGATATTTTTCATGTTGTTTATAGATTTTGTCTATTTAATATATGGGCTAAAATCAATTATCAAATTTAAAGTTAGTTAGATGTTCATGATCAAATTTGTAATCGACATAAACATACAACTGTGATATTACTAAAGTTGAAATTTATAATAGATATAGACCTATAATACTAGGTCATACAACTGTGATATTACCAAAGATGCAATCTCTAATGGATATAATCTCAAAACTATGATATTACAATAACTCAAAATATTGCCAAACTATTCCTTACTGATATAGTTGAGCTTCAAATATTAGGTGAATTATAGATTTTGGAATCTCCCTTATTTATCTTCTTGGTATTGTTCTGATTTTTGTTTAGCTAGAAATGTAGATTCAAAAAGCTCAGCTTAATAAATCTATTAAATCAATGAAAATAACTCACATCACGAAATCCTCAACTCAAAAATATGTGAATTATGGATTTTGTGTATATAGAGTAAAATAGCTATTAACTTTAATTAACATTAGACACTCATGCTCAAATCTATAATAAACCTAAACTCATACAACTATGATACTACCACAGCTGAAATCCATAATTTACATAAACATAAAACTATAATATTACTGACTCACAATATTGCCAAACCTGATATAGTTGAGGTTCAAATCCTCGTTAAATTTGGCATTTTTAATATAAAAATCCATAAAAACATAATAAGGGCAACGCTTCACATGCATCGCTTAGGGTTACATCATGTCATTGTAAGCGGGCTGCGGTTCATCGTATATTCCCATGTGATGTAAAAAAATTAAGGCGCAAGTCACGTGGACACTGCAGTCCATTCGAATACAATTTTTTGACAGCTGGGAATGGAATTTGATGGCAACTCTGTAGTCATTTTCGTCATCAAGCGTTTTGTCCAGCAAATAATTTTAGAAAACGAGGTTCTTCAAATGTCAAATTTAACTGCCTTGCAAATTCCAACATCTTCCAGCTAACAGGTGCATATTTGATTTCCGTAAGTATTCACCTGCATGTAATGTCACTCAAATATACCTGAACATCTAATTAGGGTTCATCCCTGAGCGTAAAGTGAATTTTATTTCAATGGTATTTTTCAGAGTCACATTGTGTTTAGTCCGAGGTGGGCCCAGAGCGTTACATTTCTTCAAAATTACGGATATTCCTCACTGGATTGAGATTGATTAAAAATTATGGATATTCCTTTGTTGGATTGAGATTGAGCATGAAGTTTCAATCCAATCTCTCAAGCTATTATCTTATGATACAAAAATTCTAGTTTTTTAGTTAAAAAAATTCTAAAAATTCTCAAATTCAAATGCATTTATATTTCATTTTCATTAATTTGATTTATTAACTATGGCTAATTACAAGAGCTCATTAATTTGAGGTTGAATTTAGAGTATCTCCTCTATCTTTTTTTGGAACTTCCCATTCCTTGGCTGTTTTTTTTATCTCTTCAATCTAGTCAATAATTTCTGATGTCTTCCTATGATTCCTTTGATATTGTAGGCTTGCTTCCCAATTTCTGCCCCTTATTCAGTCGGGAGTTGTCAACTTGTTCTAAAAGGAAAGAGTTTTGATGGTTGATTTCAACCTTAGATAGGGATTGCTCCTTTGCCATTGAAATTGTTTCCTCCGCTTGTTCTTTTTCATGAATTTCCTCCTTTTCCACTCCTTGAGTTACTTCTTTCTCATGGGGAACCTCTTTTCACTTATTGTTTTGTGGTGCTTCTAATCTGATTTTTTCTTGAGCCTTGTCATTTTCTGCTCGAGACTGCAAGACCTCAAAAGGGTTTCCTGAGGTCAAAACTACATTTCTTCCGTGAGTGGATTGGGATTTAGAGAGTGCTACATTTCTTCCGTGAGTGGATTAAGATTTAGAGAGTGCTGGATTTCCTTTGTTCCTACCTTTTTTTTAAGTGTGTCATTTCTCTTCTTGACTCTATTGTATCCGCCCCTTTACCAGATTATGACTTCTTGCAATCCCTTGAAAAATGGCCATATTTGTATTTGAAAGGTAATTGTTGGTAGTCAAGTGTGTGAAAATAGAAACATTCTCCTTGAGTGAGATTTATTTATGAGGGAAACCCTCTCTCTAGATCTATTAGATCTACTTCAATGTAAATTTTTGTAGGAATCCTTTGGGTTCTTATCTAGATATCTCTCCAACCCATTTAATATTTCTCCCAAACAATCATCACTCTAGCATGAAAGCTAGAGTGGACTCTAGCATGAAATCGGACCTGAAGAATCTTGACCCAAACATGAACTACATTTGGGATATCTTCATTTGGATAGGAGCTGAAGAATCTTGACCCAAACATGAACTACATTTGGGATATCTTCATTTGGATCAAAGTTGAGTGATCATTTGTTCAAATACATATCTCTTGCCCAAAAAAAAATAAGGTCATTTTCAAAAAATGACATATTTTCTTCCTTAAATTCAAACATGAAGGAAAAAATCTATTCCTACATGAGTACATTTCAATATTACCTTTCATCAATGGCTTCCAAGTTTTCTCCAACCGTAGCTCCATGGATTTTGGGGAGAACCACATTCTTGTGAACTTCCCCACTAAATCTCATTCTGAATATGCCAAGGAAGTTTTTCGAAGCCCCATGGGAAGGGCCACCAAACAAATAATATTTGCCTTCACAATATCATCCTTCTTCACAAATTTTGCATGCACTTCCTTAGATCTGGTTTTTTTGGAAAGTGAAGCTAAGGGCCCCAACTTCATCCGTTGGGAAGGGAACAACCCCTCCTAAGCAACGAGTTCAAATGGAAGATCGCACCTACTTGAAACAAGGTAGAGCCCAAAATTTTTTCATAATTTATATTTATATATCACATTAATATAATAATAATAATAATAATTAGTATATTTAATATTTATGATTAAAAATAAATGGTTTTTAAAATTCATTCTTATAAGTAATATGTTAAATAATGTACATCATGTTAAAATTTATTAATACAATTATTTTTAAAAAAATGTTATATTTTTGTTAATCATATATATATTGTTGGCTTGATCAATAAGAAATTTTAAACCTTAAATCTCATAGTTTTCATAATACTTCATATCATAACATGATAATCACCAATTCAGTTGCTTTTTATGAGCTAAAATATTTAATTATATTATTGTAATAATAATAATATTTTATTTATTATTATTATTTTAATATGATTGAAGAGTTTGGAAAAAATGGTAACTTCAAAAATATCAACCGTCACTTTTACACTAGATACAACTATTCTAGAAATGCCAAAAATGAAACACTTATAACAATATCTTTAAAGACTTGAACCCATAAAATTGGAAAAAAACAAAATTGTTCACCTAACAATAAAAATTATATTTTCAATATAATATGTAATAATAAATGATTCAATTTTCAATTCAATAATATAACATAATATTTACTAATTTCAAAAATTTAATTTAATTTTAACTTATAATTTAAAATCTCTCCACCCAATTTATTAAAATAGTTTTACTATTACTTTTGAAACATTATGTATGAAAAATTGTTTACTAACTTTAATTCGCATTATTTATTATTTAAATACAAATAAGGCAACGCATGACCAATTGGTTTGTTTTTCATTTCATGGGGAGGGGTTAAGGATGGAAGTCACTTTTGGGGAAATTAAACTATCCCAACGGGCTTGTGCACATGTAGCCAAATTTAAGGATACTAAAAACTAATTATAATATTTAAGATTTAAAAAAGTATTTTTTTGTCAATTATTTTTTGGGCATATATTTTTATAAGTTAAAAGGTTGTTTGGAAGAAGAGGTGGTGTTAAACATAAATGATCATCATCCTCCTTTATACTAATGATGCAAGCAACTTAGGACTCTCAAGGATTTTTATTTTAATATGGGTATGACTATTAGCACTAGTAAAACAAAGGTTATGATCTAAAATGATCACTTACACTAATTTCATGTATAACAACAACATCTTGGAAAAAATGGCTTCTTCAACACAAACTTATCTAAAACTTTAACATTAAGAAAAAGATAAATAGAAAATGCAAAACCTATTTTAATCTTAAAAACAAATGTAAATCAATAAAAAATTCTAATCATGAAAAATGAGGTTGCAACATGTCTACTATCAAAAACAATCAAATAAATTTAAAAATATTTTATTATAACTTATATTAGTAAAATAAACAACAGTGTACCCTTTCATATTCTCTTCATTATAGTGTGTATTTTTCTTATTAAAAGAATAATTATGACTCAACACTTAATACATACATAATAATAAAAAATAAATTAATTGGAATATAAAAAGCTTCCTAAAATTAATTCAAACTCTAATTAAAACTACTTATAATATTGGTTGGTATAAAAATATAGAATCTTTCACTAAAATATTGAATAAAAAATGAAAAAACCACACATCAGAAATATTAAAATTATTTTCAAAATTAAGTCTAAAAATAAATAATAACATAATTATATTTTCTCAATTAACTTCAATAAATAGTAATAATCATTACTTTCAAAAAAACTATTAAACAGTAACAAAAAATAATATCATAAATGAACTAAAAATAGTTATACGTGAGATAAAATAATAGAACTTTTACACCGTGATTAAAAATAATAAACTAAAGTATTTGCTATGTGTGTTTGCCATATCCCGATTGTGATCCTCACACTTCAAGAGGACAGAACATTAGACTTGTTATGTGTTAAGATAGATCTGCTGAATACTTCATAAATTTTACGGATCCAAATTGAAGATAGATATATGTTTGTCATTAACAAATTACATACAGCACATTATTTAGAGAAAGAAAGGGGAGATGTACAGGCCAGATCTACAACCTATTCAACGACACACAATCGCTGCAAAGAAGGATTAGAAAACGAAGTGTACCTTCCCTAAACTGCACCATACCGTACCATTGAACATAGTTACCGGAATTTTTTTTCCTTTCGGGTTTGTTCATAATATTCATGATCAGTAACTGTTAATCACCAATTATTTGACTCTGGTTTGCTCATGATATTCATTATCAGTAACTGTTAATCACCAGTTATTTGACTCTAGGCAAATTTTACCTTAACCTCTCTCAAAAGAGGCTAACTGTGCAACTCCATTTTTTTTTTCAATGGAAAAGAAAACGCTTCCTTTTCATTAATAAAAAGAGTAAATTCGCTGTGGATTCCATACATTTTCTACTGAACTTTCCTGTCTGTAGCGGTGATTTCCTACCCTTTTCTGAGACAAAATTATGCACTCTGTTTTCCACCTGTGCAACTCAAATTTGCAACCACTTATAAATGGAATTCTGGGCAACGCCATTCTACATGAAGTTCTGGAAACTTCGCTAATTCCAAACAATCACATTTACAGCACGGTGCCTAACAACCATGGAATTAGGTTTGAGATTTGAACCCAGCCGGCTCAAAAATCAATTTGGAGGAAAAAACCAAAAAATTTCCAACATAATCTTGGTTGATTATATAATCGAAACATCACTTTGATAATTAACAACATATCTGCAAATTAATACGCAGAACCTCATATTTTGGGAGATGAAATGGAATGGAGAACTCTGAAGTATCATAGTCACTAACATTATACAGAGAATCCTACTTGCCATTGGTAATCCTAAGAATTTTTTTGGAGATCACAGTCAGGAGCATTCTAAAAAGTATGTCCATTAATTTCTACTAGCCATTCTCAAACCTAACAATCAGAGCAGCAACTTCCACCAATGGTTTGCAGGCCAATGTGACAGCAGATCTTTCTTTTTTTCTGATCTTGCTCCATATAGTCGTTAGACGGCCTGATACCACCAGAGAGCCCCTTAAAATTGCTTGAAGCGCCCTGTACTTCTGAGCTGAGGGATGGCAAGGTAATTGAAAGTTCAAGATTGACATCCTCGTGACTGGTAGAAATGACCTTCGGCCCTGACAAAGTTCCTATAGCGATCTGCTGTTGCTGTTGGAAAAAATCAGTGCACACCTCATTCGGCTTACAACGTCGCTTCGGCAATACATGAATATACTCACTGGAGCTGCCATGTTCTTGCTTTTTCGGGAGATGGGTATTATAAGAATCAACACCTTTAATTGCTGACAGTTTTCTCTTAATATGAGTGTTCCAGTAATTCTTTATCTCGTTATCAGTTCGTCCTGGCAGTTTGCTTGCAATCAGTGACCACCTGCAATATACATAAATGAATGTGGGTTGTTAATTGTTTTGTTTGGGGTGGGGTGCTATGGTTATTATTTTTTCATTTACAGTTAAATCTAGCTTACTGAACTATACTGTTTTGATAAATAGTGTTATAGTAATTTTAGGCTTGTAAATATTGTTAAATTAGTTTGGAGTCCTATAAATATATCTGTGAGCTATACTTCGAACTAAACACTTTCTAAGAGGAAAACTGATTTCTTTTAGAAGAAGAAGAAGGGCAAAAAAATACGTATGTGTTTTACAGGCTATAATGAAAGCCATTTTCTTACTTGTTGCCCACCATAGAATGAAGTTTTATAATAAGTTCATCTTCTTCTTGGCTGAAATTGCCTCTCTTGAGGTCAGGACGTAGATAGTTTATCCATCGAAGCCTGCAGCTTTTACCGCACCGTTGCAGCCCTGGATGGAGATCAAAAACTGGTTAGCATTGATTACAGGGCAGTGAGTTACAGAGAAAACGGAATAGTACATAACATTTAGGGAATGAACAATGAAAAACCAGAGAGAAAGAAAGATATGATTATGTAGAACCTGCGGCCTTGGGAAGGGAACGCCAGCAGCCTTCCCCATGGGCTTGGATATACGCAATGAGTATCTCATCTTCATCTTTACTCCAGGCGCCTTTGTTTGTATGGGCTTTTTCACAGCAAGGAGATCGACCCATCTCGCTTGTGTTCACCAATCCATATGACGAGCTTAGCTGACACACAATAGAAAGCGAAAACGTGCCAGGGAATCCCAAGCTACAGTTGGGGAGGAGCCTCTGGGTTTGAATGATAACAAAGAAGCTACAGATGGGGAGGAGCCTCTGGGTTTGAATGATAACAAAGACAGAGGCATTATACCGGCGTTAAATCTTCTTTGGTTTAAGAAATTGAGACAACGTCACCACAAAGTCTACACCTCATGAATGCAGTGTGCACTGGACATGTTCGTATGTGAGGGGCACATGCATCAAATTCATTTGTTGATTCATTATCCAATGATAAAACAAGCGTTATATTATATTTGTTTTTTTTTAAATAAAAAAGCAAAAACTTGTGCAAACATCAAAATCCCTTAATTATTACTCGAAACAAAATTTAAGAGTCATGTTGTAGTTTAGTAAAATATAAAATATAAATATAAAATAATTCAAAATATAAATACAGTAGATATTTATTATTATTTAATATTAAAAGGTAAAAAGTTATATAGTTATTTTAAAATGTTAGGAAATAAATTTAATTTTATAAAACCCTGATATGTTTTAAGTAATATTTACTATTAAAATTAAAATTTAAAGTTTATATAGTTTTAAAGCAATTTTATAATTAATAATTTAAAGATTAATTCATGAGATGTAGATTAGTTGGTTTGAATATGATTTGGTCCTCATAAAGTTTCAGGTTTAAATTTTCTCGAAAGAGGTCCAAGATGGAAGCCATTTTCAGAATTGAACTATCCCAACTCACTTTAGCACACATACATAAATAATAATGGATTATAAGATTATATTTCTAGTTGCTATATGAGAGTATGCATAACCTAAACTTTCTCCAGAAAGGTTGGAGATGGAAGCCATTTTGGGAATTGAATTATCCCAACTCACTTTAGCACACATACATAAATAATAATGGATTATAAGATTATATTTCTAGTTGCTACATGACAATATGCATATTTTAGGGTTTCTAACATAGAAGGGTCTGTTTATGGTCCACTTGGAACAGTAAGTCGTTTTGTAGAGGCATGAAAGGCTTAAATTGTTAGAGAAGAAATGACATCTATGCTCACATTGAGCTTCAAAAAAAAGATCTTCTCCATCATACATATGAATGGAGATGTCAAATATTAATGCTAGGAAGATTTATATGGCAATATGTTATTTTGTACCTATTAACTATACCTTTATAAGAAAAACAATTTAGATAAGAGCTACCCCTACAAAATCTTAGAGCAAGATATTTGCAATTTTAGAAGTAAAGATAATATCCTCCTACTAGGAGACTTTGATGTTAGAACTGCAAGTAATCAAGTAATTTTTTTAAGCAATGATTCCAACCTTGAATCTAGCTAAATGAGAACCTTGTTTTAGCTAATATATGCAAAAGAAAAGTTAATCAATCTCAATAATTTTGAGGATTTAATAATTTGCAATGGTTTAATGAAGTGGTGAAATCTAACTAGATGATTTGTATCATTGTGTGGTCAACAATGTCATGAGTTATCTAATATGAGATATCCATATATACAACCAAATAGTAAATTTTGATCTTCTTAATGACGATGAGTCTATCTATCTTCATAGACCTTTAATACTAACTCTAAACTTTACCATGCATAAAAGCTCCATTGAAGAGAACTACGATAACCAATATCAATTACTTTTTGACAAGGGTAAAGTTGATAACCAACCCCACTTACTACTTGGCAAACCCCTGTATTTATAGTTGATTGAGGCATTGATGTTCCTTGTATCTAAACGGTCTACAATTGTCTCATTCTAGAACTATGTTATCTATTGATAAGTTTAATGTAAAATGAAATTCAACACAAATTCAAATATAAATAATAATGTCCTTTTTAAACTTTTATTTTTTATTTTCATTAAAAAAATTATAAATTTTTATTTATTAAAACAATATTGTTTGACTCATATATAATACACACAATAATTATATATTAAAATTTAATATCTTCAAATTTTAATATCTCAATTTCTCCATTATTACAAAATCCATATTAATTATTTAATAATTAGATTTACAATAGAATTATTAAAATTATTCCAAAACTTTTGTAGCATAAATAGAAACAACTATTAAAGCTATTATAAATCAAATCTCATTCAATAATAAATCATTAAAGTGTGATCAAGCTAATGATTGAGAAATTAATTGTCATACGACATTTGATACCTAAATATCTTGGTATGTGTGTGGAACGAAGACTGTTAGTTAAAGAGTCTTTTTTAAGCATTACTTCCCCAAAGGGAACGCCGAGTTCACCATAATTCTGCTATAATATTCACGTAAACCCATAGTCCTTGTAATACTCGATTCTATTGGAAAGTTCCTTGTGTTCATATGGGTTAATCATATTACCACGTTAACACTTCAAAGACAATTTTCAAATCCATGACGTTGGTTTTCGTAATAAGTATATTTAGAAAATAACAGTGGACTAGGATAATAGGACAGAAGTCTAGACCCTATTATAACAAAGAAGCTTTCTGGGATTAACTATAGTAGTAAACGTTCGCTCCTCTTACTTGGTGAAGTATGGGGTTTAAACTTCCAATCGAATCCTTTTACCCCTATCATTTCGCATATTTTACACAACTCCAAGCCCATAGATGTCTGCCCTATTCCTCTGCTTGCCTCTTCGAACAATGGAAGATCCGGTGAACATGGGATAGAAAAATGCCTTGATCGCTTTTTTTATTGCAAAGGACCTTACTACTTGTATGTATAAATACAGGGCTTGCATTGTTTCTGATACCATCTTCGACCATTTTAGATTTTCACGCTGACCCTTCAAGGTTCCCTTTTAAATTCAACACTACTAGTTAAAGGACGATTCTTTCATCTCTTTGGTACATTCTATCTCGCATAGTATTTCGGATGATAATTTGATGTTTGCTATGGAATCTTGGGTGCATAAAATATCTATTCTTAAACTCTTAGTTAAAAAGTGGGCTAAAGATTATATACTTCAGCAAAGATGTTAATTGTTTGACATTTGACAACTCTATTAAATATGTCCACGATCTCTTTTTATATTTAGTTTTCTAGACTTTATTAAAAAACAACTTATTACTTTCACGGAAAGGAAATGCTAAATCTTTGAAGTTGAAGAAGATCCTTGGAGACTAAAAAGCAAGGCCTTATGGATAGAAGAAGGGTGCAGTAATTCAAAGTTCTTTCACAGTTTTTCCAATCGTCGTAGGATTAATGTAGTAATCCCGGTTACAGATTTCCCACTTGATGTAAATTAAATAAATTAAACATTGGTTGAGTCAAAGGGACATTGATTACAGGGCTGAGGTGGACATGTTGCTTGGGACAGATGGCAAGCAAGGGAAAAAGGCCAAATGACATGAGGATCATTGGTCTGCAAGGCTGACCAATGATGACTAGGCCAACCACCACAAAAATATGAATACTAAGGACAAGTGGAACACTTTTGGTTCCTCTAAAGAGGTTGGGCCAAGCTAGATCTAACTAACCACAACGAGATTTTAGACAACAGAAAAGGGATAGGAGCTCATCTAGTTGGGGGCACCTCTAGGATTGGGAGTTCGACAAACAACATGGCTTGATCCCGGGAGCAGCGTTCACCAACCCTAGAATTGAGCTCGGGGGAGACAATGGCACAAGAAACCGATTGCAGCTAGTTTGTGGTTGGGAGGTGTGTTTCATCCCTAGTTCATTGCCCATTCTAGTTCAATTTATAAGCTCTCATCTGTTGATGGTATTTCAATTTGCGACTACTATTGAGTGCATGTTGGACCATGGTTATCTATTAATCATTGTCTGTAATGATAAGTCTATTGAACGATTCATTGAAAGGTAAGAACTGTGAACCAATGATGTTTATTGATGAAGGTATGCATGGGAATGATAGATTGCATTCATTACCATTCCATATTTTTGACATAACGTTGCATTTTTGGTTCAAGAAAGAGAAATGGCATGCCTTTGAAAAGATGGATGAACTTCCATGGCTGAGAGTGACCTTCAAATCCACCAATTCCTAAATAATATCGTAGTCACCTGAGATCTTGATCAATTTTCAAGTCTATAAATACCATGTTGAATCATGCTCATCGAAGATCACAGGTGCATTAATTCTCTTGCAGTATTCAATTAGCCTATTGATGTGCTTGTGTGTGTAATGTGATCTATGTGCAATGCCGAGATAGGGTGGTTTTAACCCCATTTCTCAAATATTTAAAATCTAGGCTACAATATACCATATCCACTATTGCTAATATTAACCTTATCATTGCCCTGTCTCTAGAAAGTGGGTATCATGGGATAATGCTTGTGCATCTAATCCATGGTAATAACTTTCCAGTAGTGGGCTATGGGAAATTGTGTTGATTTTTATGTTGGAGTTCAAGAGACCACTAAACAAGCAGCTGAAAACAACAAAATAATAAATGATTGTTCTAGTGCATCTATTAACATTGATTTTTCACTCCTCATTAGAATCACTAACACCCAATTCTATTGTTATTCTCTATTCACTACCAATTAGAATAATTGATACCCAATTCACTAAGCTCTACCACAATAGCTCACCTAATGAACCTTGGCCCATGCTAGTAGGGTTTGTTTTAGGGCACACATATTGGAACAATTTTGTTGGATCCTAGTGATGAGCCTAGGTATTGCAACAATAATGTTGCAACTCCCAAAGCTACCAGCGTTACTTATCAACCCGGGTTTCATACAAACTTAGAGGTGCCAGTTCTATATGCACAAGTAGAAGTGAAGGCCTTGCCTGTTGTCACTGTTTGTCTGGCAAGAGACCCTAGGGGTTCCAAGCCAAACTTCTATAGAGTCAGAAGAAGCTTAATTCTTTGATGGAAGGGGAGCAAACTTATTCTAAGAGAGAGCTACTCTACAGCAGTAATGAAGAAAACAACATGAAATGGTAAACTTACACCATAACCTAACTAACCAATTAAACAACTATGCTAAGTAGAATTGCTAAATCAACATTAACCTAAGGATAATTATCTAAGTTGCAAAAGTAAAGAGCATCAAAACTAGACTAAGGTGTAACAAAGAAACTTAGGCTAAATCGGGTGTCAAGTAGAAAAAGCAATCGGAGGTCGAAGTTAGTGAAAGGAGGATGTGAGGGAGCAATAGTGCATAAGAACTGTTGGATCAGTCAGGTGAAAGGAAAATGAACAACGGAGATTGGATCGTAGGAGGTTACGTAGATAGATGGGTGTACAGGGTTAACTGGAGATTGATGACTAAGATTATATCGTGAAGGTTAAGTCAAAAGATGGATGGACATGATTAATCGACAGATGGACAACCAAGATTAGATTGCGGGAAAAAGAAATGTGCGGAAATGACAGAGCGGGTTTAGAGGGTGGTAAGTAGTTTATCGTGCATCCTCAAAGCTGTAAGTGGTTTTCTAAAAAATTTCACAATTAGCCTAACTGGGTGATACGTAGCATGGAGAAATCACTCTCATCATGTGCCCTTAGGCAAATAACGATCGGACAGAAATCCACGCGATATCACACGATAGTCGTTGGATCAGGCGGGGCTAATCAACGGTGGAGATCAGCCAAGCTAGTTGGCGATTGGGTGAAGTGATAGTTGTCGGATCGAGCAAGGTAGATCAATGGTGGGGTTTTAAAGCACCTAAAGGTGTGGAGGTGATGTGATGGACGTTGGATCAGGCGAGGCAGATCGACGATGGGGACTTAAAGTTCATAAAGTGAGTGATGGACTCCACGCGAGGTAGTAGTTGGAGAAAATAGTGAATCAGATGGTGATTATGAAGGTTTGTTGGCGATCAGATGACGATGAAGAGATGGATGAGGAACGTGCTAGAGGCAGTTTCAAATGAAATGACAAAGAAAACCAGTGCGGGTGAACAAATAATTGCATTAAACAATGAACTCCATTGCCCATGCAAGAACCAGAGGTTGTGTTTTTGGGGTTGTTGGAGGGTCCCTTCCTCAAGTCATGGTCCCAGAGGAAGGAGATGAGGCCGAGACACATGTGCACAACCTAATAGTGATCTTTTTCCTTTAACTAACCTGTGAATTGAAAGAAGGCATAAATGAAAGTAAACTGAAGAACAACATAGATGAACAGAACCAGAAGATACTTCAACAAATAACCAATGAAAAACCATGATTCTATTTAAGCAAATGAACAAGTAAACCAAAAAGCTATTTAAGTAGGTAAACAGAACCAGGAAGCTACCTAAACAAATGAACATAATAGAACTCTATGCCAACATAAATGTACAGTAAAGAGGAGCTATAATTGCTTGGGTCAGGCCCTAACCCAAGAGCTTCAACCCTCGAAGTTAACTCAGAGCTGGCTTAAATAGAAATCATTCTTATTGTATAAACCATGGATTACCCTTTGCAACTCAGAAATAAAACAAAGTTTTACAATAGAAGTCTGGAATCCTAATGAGGTCCTAAGCCTCTCTATTTATACATTTGAAGTCTCTAACGACTTTCATTCCATTAGGGAGGCTTGGATCCCAACCTAAGATAGACTGTTTTCTGTCCTTTTCACATGCTTTGCTATCTTCTAGTCTTCAAAGTGATGGTTGTGTGCACTCCGAGTTGAAGGTGGAATATATGAATGGAGGGGTAGTAAATGAGGACGATTTACCTCCTATAGTTACTCTCCCTTGTCCCATTATAGTTTTACCCAAAGTATTTTCCATATTTCCTTGCTTTCATCCCTTATTCTTGCATTATATGCACATTAGACCACAAAGCCAAATATCCAACTCTAACTCATTTCATAAACAAAATATAATCAAAATCATGCAATAAGTTGTGAGAATAGTTAGTTTGACTAAGCTAGGAAGTGAATTAAGGCCAATTAAGGCCCATATAATTACTCAATAATGAGGCTTCTCACCTAGAAATGGTGATTGATTAGGAGAATCCTACTAATCATATGCAGAGTACTCTTAATGGGTGATTTGATGAATGTCCCTAATCACTAGGACCCCTATAACGTAAGGTAGAAATTGTAAGTTAATTAGTTGTATTGGTTGAAAATTTGTAAGAG
Source organism: Pinus taeda (assembly GCA_000404065.3). NCBI lineage: Eukaryota > Viridiplantae > Streptophyta > Pinopsida > Pinales > Pinaceae > Pinus > Pinus taeda. The sequence goes on from APFE030193055.1 coordinate 14,757, forward strand.
ATGGGGATCTCTCGAATCAAGTAGGAATATAGATTCTCATAATCAAATAGTTATGAGTTTCAAGTTCAAGTGTAACTCCATGCTTATTAGGCCTTTTTGTTCACACTGTGACCTTTAACGAATGAAATAAAAATAAAAACACATCTACTCTGGTCTAATATTAAAATTATGATATCCATGCTTGTGGTTTGTGAGACAACTATTTAAAGGCCTCATGACCTGTAGACATCACATGTCATTTACATTAGACATACTTTGACCCAAATATAGTTGACCATGTGTTAGGTTATAGCTATCAACTCGATTTTGTGGTGTGAGTTTCATTTATAATACATGTTGATTGGATGTTGAAAAGTTGGCTATCCTTTCTTATATCAAGAAAAAGGAGGCATACTAGTATTCCTTTGGCCCTTGATGTAATCTGTGATGTAAGTTTAATGAATATTTAATGTCACATTAGATACATTTATTTTCTCAATAAAAGGTTTATTCATATAGTGACAATGTTTTTACAGTCATGCCCCAAAACAAGATAAATCTATAATGTGTTTAAAAATGTGCGATAACACTCAATGTGATCCTTGTTAGGATAATCGCTTGGGTTTTAGAAACTAGCTCGCTATAATGTTTTCACTTTAAAATCAACATTGACAATATGTCATTTGAGCCATAAGATATTAGTCTAACATATTTTCTTTGTTGTACATTCTCAAGTCTCATTTGATGTAATTCCCCTATTGTGATGGCATTTATAGTGTTGTATTACACATACAAGATTGCATCTGATAATATATGATGTCACAACTAGAAGAGATATGAAAATCACATATGGTTTCGACTGCTACTAATACATTTGACACATATACTAAATTTAAGGATTTATGGCACAAGGTTGACCATTAGTTTATATAGTTGGGCACATGTTCCTTTGGTAAATATTATATATTGCTTGCACACACAATGTTGTCTAATCACTCAAAACTTGCATTGGGGTTGGTTATATGTGTGGGATTGCTTGGTATCCATGGATCAATGCCACGATTGTAAGCTTGTCATTGAAGGGAAGCTCAAGCATTTACTATGTTTTATTTTGGAGTTAGACATAGTCTTCTTATGGGATGGTTGATGTTGCTTATTGTTAACTGTAGATGCATGACTACCCGGTTCTAATATGTTGTCCAGATTTCATATTTTATCCCCAGATTTTATATTACTTCAAGTGTTTAATAGGCACTGCCAACATATATTTGAGCTACCTTTGGTTATTGTTATCATTTTCCTACCTTTGTTTCACTAGAACCATTGCCTATAGCTTGCATGATGTTGATTGATGTGAGGGTTTAAGTAAACCATTGCATGAGTTGATATTGATGGTGATTCTAGAATAGGAAGCATGCTAGAGAGACAAATTATTTTGGCATTACCAACAAGCATAGAAAGGGTACAATTAAGCATGAGTTAAGCCTTACTATGAAAAATCCCTAAGTGGATTCAAATTTCAACTCAAAACATGAGTATGATTTGCCATTAGAATATTGATTATGTTTATATATGTGTGTGTGTGTGTGTGCATCATGAGAAACCTTTGGAAGCTCCCAACTATTTGATTTGTGTCTATCCTTAGGACACTCATCACTTGAGTAGATTAAGTGTAGTTCAACCTTCACTACCTCTTGCAGATAGTTATCCCTTAAAAGATGGTATTGATAGGTTTTCGAATATATAGTGTGTACCTCATGAAAGGATTCAATTTGGTGGCTCAAAAAAAGTGATGTTGAGAAGCTCTAATACTATCGTTAGATACGTAAAATGTCCACCAACAAACTCAAAAGAAAAAAACTTTAAACCCCACAAGGGGTTCTGTTGCAAGTGGTATTAGAGCTCTTAGGTTCAACACTTGAACCTAATTCGCTCTATCACAAAAGGAATGAAAGATTAAATATGTAAGCCTAGAACTTTTTGGACTACTTCAATTTATGGATTACTTAAAGTAAAGGGCCATTTATTCGAAAAACCTTGTCGGTTGTGGTATAAAGAGGAGGTGTTGTGCTAAGGCCCCTAAGTTTTGGGGCTTTTATGGTCTCTTCCAAGAGACTTGGGATATGTTAATTCATGAAACAAATATTTACAACATGATGACAAGGAAACTATTGTCCTAAAGGAAAAAAAATAGAGCATATTAACTTTTGGCCCAAAATGAAGGAAGTCAATATCCTTCTGGGAAAAAGGGAATTGGACTTTAACAATCAAAGAAAATTCTACTTAATGAGACTCAAGTCCCCTAGGTTAAGAGTGGATAGTTCCTCACCCATAACAGTAATAACAGTGATAATAATAATAACATAAGGGCACAAAAATAACAATAGTGGGTTTCTATGGGGCATACTAATAACAATATGGGGACAATAGGGGCACAATAATAACAATAAGGGATACAATGACAATAGTAATGGGGGAATCACTAGTATTATAGGGGCCTAAAATGCCCCTCTCCTTCTCTAAAGCATTGTCCTAAATGCTTGAGTAGTTCTGGATGCTTCTGCTATAAAATTCTCCATCCTCCATGTGGAATCTTCACCAGATAAGTTCTTACCACTTTGATGAGATACTCTGAATTGATTGATTTCATAGCTGTCGAGTTCGTTCGTACTGCTTCGGTTCCCAATATGATTTCCTTCCTCATCAAGTTCTGGCAACTATTGTTTGAACTGGGGAGCTTTGTCACATAAACCTTCTTTAAACATGAAAAATGGAAAATGGGTGTCACTCGGGAAGTGCAGCAAGCTCCAATCTTGTATGCCCTAGTAACCAATCTTTTTGCAACACCTTGTATGGACCATAAAATTTGGTGATAATTTATTATCCTTCTTAGCTTGCTTGAGGGACATTTGTTTATATAGTTGTAGCCGTAGGAATACCCAGTCACCTACATCAAAACTTCTTTCATTGTGATGTTGATCTTCCTGTTGTTTCATTCTATTCTGCATCAACATGAGGTTATCCTTTAAGAGTTGGAGAACTTGTTGTCGATGCTCGATGTGATGTTCCACTGCTTGAACCTTAGAATTTCTATTAAATATGATGTGATGGATGGTGGATGATATCCATAAAGTGCCATAAATGGGGTCATTTTTGCTGTAGTATGGAAGGAAGCGTTATACCACCATTTAGTGGGAGGCAACCAATTGACCCATTGTGCCTGTTTATCAGATACAAAGAAACAAAGATATCCTTCCAAACATTTTTTTACTATATCAGTTTTCCCATCAGATTGAGGATGATAAGATGAGCTATGAGCTAACTGAGTACCGATACAGGAAAATATTTTTGTCCAAAAATTTCCAGTGAAAATGGGATTTGTGTCACTTAGAATAATATTTGGGTTTCCATGTATCTTTTGCATTGTTTCCATAAATGCAGTAGACACTGTACTGGCTTTAAATGGATGTGATAATGCACAAAAGTGTGCATACTTGGTAAGTCTGTCAACTACGACCATGATGACACTCTTTCCTTCGGACTTGGGCAAACCTATGATAAATCCATTGAAACCTCCTCCCAATGTTGGCTTGGATTGGATAAAGGTTGTAATAGACCTTGGGTCTTAATTGTTTCAACTTTATTTTCTTGGCAAACCAAACATTCTGCCACAAACTTTTGAATATCTGATTTAAGGCCATCCCAAAAAGATTCCTTCTTAACCCTGTGGTAAGTTTTTAAGAATCCTGAGTGCCCTCCTAAGGGAGAAGTGTGCAATTCCAAAAGAATATTTTATTTGAGTTGGGATTTCTTACATAGGTATGAGCGATATTTGTACCATAACGGCTCATTTTTCCAGTTAAATGTATCAGACGTACTAGGATCTTTTTGTAACTTTCAAATGAGTGCCCACACTTATTCGTCATTCTTCCATTCCTCCCTTGCTTTGTTTATCCAATTTGGTTGGATAATAGAAATGGTGCACAACAATTCTTCCACATCCTCATCCTTTCGTGAGAGTGCATCTGCCACAACATTTTTCTTCCCTTTTTTGTAGATGATTTTAAAGTCATAACCCACCATATTTGTGACCCATTTTTGTTTCCTTCATAGGATAATCTTTGTTCTAAAATGTACTAAAGGCTATTATCATCCATTTTTACCTTGAAGTGTCTTCCCATTAGTTATGGTTGCCATTTCTTAAGAGCATGTAGTATTGCCAACATTTCCTTTTCATAAATAGCTTTGTGTAAATACTTTCCCTTGATTGGTTGACATTTGAAAGCAATGGTTCTTTCATCTTGCATTAAAACAACACCAATTCCATTTCCTGAAGCATCACATTCCACAATAAAGGTTTTTGTGAAGTCCGACATAGCTAAGACCGGTGCTTGGCACATTGCCTCTTTAAAATGTTCAAAGGCCTTTGTTGCTTCTGAAGTCCATGAAAATTCATCTTTCTTCAATAATGTTGTTAGAGGTGCTACTATTCTCCCATAATTCTTAACAAACTCGTGATAATACCTTGTCAACCCGAGAAATCCTCACAGATGCTTTATGGATTTTGGGCTTTTCCATTCCTTAATGGCTTTAATATTGTTAGGTTCTACCTTAACACCTTCATGAGATACAATATGACCCAGATATTCCACCTCTTTTACTCCAAAGAAATCATTGGAGATTTTTGCATATAATTGTTTCTCCTCCAATAGTTTCAGCACCCTGTCACAGTTCAACATGATCCTTTACCAAGACTTTTGTAGAATTAAGTATACTCAATCAAAAAATCAACACAAATTTTTTCTAAGGAAGGGTTTGAAAATGGAATTCATCAAACCTTGAAATGTAGAAGGTGCATTGGTAAGGCCAAATGAAAATGACCAAAAATTCATAATGACCCTCGTGAGTTCTAAATGTTGTTTTCGGAATGCCTTCAGTATTCATTAGGATTTGATGATATCCTGAACAAAGATCCAACTTGGTGAATAAATTGATCCATGCAATTCATCCAATAATTCATCAATGACAAGAATGGGAAATTTATCTTTAATAGTGAGTTTGTTGAGCTCCCTATAATCTAGACACATGCACCATGATCCATCCTTC
>APFE030193055.1:20904-33316 GCA_000404065.3 Pinus taeda
CATAAATTTTCAAACTGGATCCATATACATCAAATGATCATCAAGTACACGTAAATTATACAGTCAGCTGTAATAACCAGATCAACAATAACAGAACAGAACCCAGAACACCTTTCCAACAGAAAAAATTCAACCAACAGAAGATCTTAACACAGATACGCGGTTTTTCTTTTACTGGCCTACGTTGCTACGCAGTTCACCTTCTGCTTCTCTGCGTATACCCACAGATCTCCTTCTTCTGGACTGCATGGACACGCACTGCTCCTTTCACTGAACTGCGTATAGTACGCACCCAATGCCACTATCGCGCCGCGTACTTTCCAGCAGGTACGCATCCAAAAGAATAATCGCGCCGCGTGCTGCTGCAGAAAGCACGCACCTGAACCACTGTCGCCCTGCGTACCTACGCACTGAGCCTTCACCGCTTCTGCGTACCCATGCACAGAGCCTTCGACGCCTCTGCGTACCCACGCACTTAACCTTCGGCGCCTCTGCGTACCCACGCACTTAACCTTCGGCGCCTCTGCGTACCTACGCACTGAACCTTCGGTGCCTCTGCGTACCTTGAACTAGGGCTGAAATAACCTCAGATGCTCAGATCTGAAATTGTGCTGAAGAGATCACCCTTCGCCGATTCGCCTCTAACTTCTCCTTTATAAATCAATCTTTTAAGAACTGAGAACCCAATAAATCAGATCTTAAGATATTCAATCACTCAAAGATGCACAAGCCAAATGATCTCCTTTGCTTTATATAGGCAAGCTCTTCCTCAAATCAAGGATCATGGGGCTCGATAATAATAATAAAATAATCAATAACATGGATCAAAACCATGATAACCCAAAACTGTTGGCTAAATACCATGAGAAACCCCCACATTTGGGCGCTTAACTGCCTTAGAATGTGTGCACTGGGGTACGCACCCCATGAATGGGTGACCCGCGTATTTGGACGTGGTCCCTGCACGGCATACCTGCGGGTACGCTCCTCCTGAACTGTTCTCCTGCGTACTTTATTTTCATCAAAATGAGAGCCATGCCTTGGGTGTTGCCATCAAGTACAACATCTGAACCATATAATCATACCAGAACCATAATGCCAACAGTGGGTGGCCTCTAGAAGCCCTGGATGAATTTTGATTGATGTGTTCTATGAGATCAAACATTCATTCTTGGAATATGGCATAGGGGTGACTAGCTGAAGAGAAACTTGGCTCAGCCAATCTATGGTTGGGTGGAACGTGGTAGTCCCATCTCCAGTTGGTTCATTGCATTTATTAATGAAAGAATTCATTCCCTTCATTTTCATGTGAAAATGTATTGATGTATATATGGATTTTGATGCCTAATATGTTTATTGTATTTTTATTCCCATTATGTTGTTTATATGTACATTTACCCTAGAGGATGTTACAGAGTGGTATCAGAGCATGGTTTAAACACTTGGACTGGATGAGCTCTATCATAGGCGAAAAGAAGAACAAAGGTTAAATTTTAGACCTTTCTTTCATATCCAGTATAACTTTTTTCTGTGGCATATTAGAAGCTAAAACTTTTACCATATTTAAGGTAAATCCCACTGATAATGTGGTTAAAATTTCAGATATTGGTTCACAATACTTTAGTAATTATGATCTAAGGAAGATGACCTTCCTAAATGCTCCTTTAAACATGTCATGTTGTCATTTCTGGAATACCTAATCTTATGTAGGCTTTAAGAAGCTGAAAATTATCCATGTTGTGGGGACATACCACTGATTATGTGGTAGAAATTTCAGATATTAGATCTCAATATTTTAGGAGATATGAGTAGAGGGAATCAAGCCTTCTAAATGATCCTAAAATCAGGCCTCAAATAGGTCATGTTGACATTTTTGTTATAACTTTTTGTCTGGGAATTCTCAGGAGCTGAAATTGTTTCCATAATGAGGGAAAATATCACTAATATTTTGATAAACATTTCAAACAATTATTTGCTATATGTTAGGAGATATGACTAGTGGAAGTCGAGCTTTCTGGATACTCCTAGAATTGTGCACCAAATAGGACTGTGTTGGTATTTTTGTTATAACTTTTCATCGATTAACCTCAGAAGTTGAAACTTGAACCATAGTGAGGGAAAATACCACTAATCATATGGTTCAGTTTCCATAACTTATTCTACAACATTTTAGGATATATGCAGTGAATCATTCTCTATATTATTTTGCATGCAAAGTGTTTGATGAAATGCTTAAATGGTTCAATGATTAATTGCATACAAAATGTTTGATAAAATGCCCCAATGAGTGTGTTGTTTGTGGTTGGGGATAGTATCGATGTGTAACAGTATTGTTGTAGTTGATATATGTTTACTTGTATGCAAACAATTGCTATATTAGTTTGCATGTAAAGTGTTTGAAGAAATGTTTACATGCAAATGTAATAATATAGTAGTTGTTTGAAGAAAATATAAAAGTGGTAATTGTTTGAAGAAAATGTTATTTATTTTGGATTGGATAGTATGGTAGTATGATAATATGGATGTAGGTGATCTATGTATATTTTCATGCAAAGAATTTGAAGAGTTGCATGTAGGGAATTTGAAAGGTTGCATGCAAGGAATTTGAAAAGTTGCATGTAACGAAATGGAAAAGTGGCATGTCTTTAGTTATTATGTTACAAGTGGAATAAGTTCAATGTTTTTTACTTAGTCTCATACAAATGTATAAGAAATAAAAATTAATTTCTTTTCAAGCATGGTTAAATTTATAGAGCTTTGGAGATCCAATTTCCATAGTTGGACATTGGAGATCGGACCATTATAGTAGCTTCTTCCTTCTACCTTAGTGTGGACCATGGATAGTAACGGGGTATGGTTATTTCAAATTAATAGACACGATGTCTTGATTTTTGGAACCTGTGACTGACTATGTATGAATTATATGTTGCTTACATGTTGATTTCATGATACCTACTTGCAAAGTGTTTGATGAAATGCTTAAATGGTTCAATGATTAATTTCATACAAAATGTTTGATAAAATTCCCCAATGAATGTGTTGTTTGTGGTTGGGGATAGTTGATATATGTTTACTTGTATGCAAACAGTTTGCTATATTAGTTTGCATGTAAAGTGTTTGAAGAAATGCTTACATGCAAATGTAATAATATAGTAGTTGTTTGAAGAAAATGTAAAAGTGGTAATTGTTTGAAGAAAATGTTAATTTTTTTGGATGGGATAGTATGGTAGTATGATAATATGGATGTAGGTGATCTATGCCTATTTGCATGCAAAGAATTTGAAGAGTTGCATGTAGAGAATTTGACAAGTTGCATGCAAGGAATTTGAAAAGTTGCATGTAAGGAAATGGAAAAGTGGCATGTTTTAGTTATTATGTTACAAGTGGAATAAGTGCAATGTTTTTTACTTAGTCTCATACAAATGTATGAGAAATAAAAATCAATTTCTTTTCAAGCGTGGTTAAATTTAATAGAGCTTTGGAGATCCAATTTTCATAATTGGACATTGGAGATCGGACCATTATAGTAGCTTCCTCCTTCTACCTTAGTGTGCTTACATGTTGATTTCATGATACCTACTTACATCCTTGTATGTTAGGTTACATTTTTGAATATTTTGATTATATGTATCAGTATTGTAGGTTGATTACAAAAATTGATCACTAATGTTTAACTACATGCATTTATGCATAGGTGTAGTTGATTTGGCATTGCTTGTGCGATTGTTGGTTGCATGTGGGAATGTGTATGATGGAGTAATCGTTGTTGTTATTCATGTATGATTGTGGGTATGATTATGCATGTATAGTAGGTCAAACATGCCTTGTGAAGTCATTTTATGCAATTTAGGTCATCCTGATGCTATTGGTTGTTATGATGCTAATGGGATAGAGAAATGGATGCAGATCATCATAATGAGGTTGCAATATTAGACTTTGGGTTAAGAGTAGATCGTCATACAAGTAGTGTATGTTTGACATGCAGGTATGTAAGTTAAGGATTAATATATGCATTAGGGTTATATACATTAGGTTTATGAACATGTATTTGATGTTATGGTTACATTCATGATAGATGTTAGATGATTAGTGTGGTTATATGCACATGTATCAGATAGTCAAGAATGATAGTAACTTGTAGTTGTATACATTGCTATTGTTGTTTTATATTAGATAAGCTGATGATTATGTTCATTGTCTTGAAGATCTAGATGTTATATGTATTGTGTTAACATGGTTTGAACTATGCAAATGGTTATGGTTGCGATATTCAGGTATGAACCAAAATATTTGTAAGATGGTGTCATACTAATCTAGATTGACTTTTCATATGTGTATGAGTTTATGATGTGAACATGTTAGTTAGATATTTTTATGGATATCATGATCTTATGAGTGCTTGAGCTGATGTGTCGTAAATTTATATCATGCTAACTAGATTGATTATGCAAACAAGATCACCTCCCCTAAGATACATTAAAGTATCGGTTGCTTATGTCATGTATTTGGTGCTTGACTATTGATTATGTCATCTAGTTGATTTATTTAACATGGTATGAATGTTTGATGAATTGCTTAATATGAGTATGTGTTCGAATTATTATGTTTTAAGATGATTGTACTAAATATATGTGTTGAGACAGTTTATATGTACTTGAGTATAATAGGTGATAGTCGTAGTATTATGACTAATGACTATGAGTTGACCATGGATTATGACATGATTGTTAGTCTCGGGAATTGTCAATTTCAAATTAATAGATATGATTGTCTTGATATTTTCAACATGTGGTTGACATGTGTGAGAAGTTGTAGGGTAACATGGTTGGTATTAGAATGAAAAACTAATATTTGATGTGTCTCTATAACTAACAGTTGGGTGGTGTTACAACACATAGTAAGCCTCAATTCCAACAAGGTAAAAAGGTAAAAGAAAGGAACTTGGAAATAATTCCTTTGGCTATGTTTGGAAACCCAAATTTTGAACGAATGAGTGCTTTGCACATAGGAAGTCTTCTTAACCTTGATTTTGTCTGAAATTATGTGGATATGTGCTATATTCATGAACATGCACTTGATAGGTATATTAACTAGTCTTTAGCTATAGGTGGATCTGCTAAAGGATTGGAGTCCCTTGAGAGATTACATGGATGTGTTCAGTTGCAAGAAGTTTTCTTACCACAATTAGATGAGGTATCTCATGTATTATTATTCTTAATTATACATTGACAGTTATGTGTTTATGGAATCATGATGTAGGGAGTTGCATGGCAAGACAAACTACCATGAAATCTTGAAGATGGCTTAGGTTAAACTTTTCTTGGGAACCATGGGGATTGAGTCATGGTGCCAATATGGTGCTTTTGGTATTTTGAGCTTGATTTGCAGTTTTTTTTATGTCTGGTGAAAGGACATGCCACTTTTTTGTAGCTCCATATCATTATGGGCTTTCGTGGTCTTCTTCTTGATCTTTTACTTATTTTCTCTTTTATTGTTTTGAGTCTTTGGAATTGGCTGGGAAAGAGGAAAGTTGATGGAGCTTGGGGAGATATGTTTGGTACCTGAAAGGTAATGTAAGATTTAGATGAAGCTTGGTGCATGAGTAAGCGTACCAGAAGGTAAGGCTATGTCAATCAGTTGGACTGGCTGGGTCCATTGTGGTAAATGGATAGTAGCAGTATAGTTATGAGAAAGGTAATAGGAAAAGGCAATGTAAATGAATTTGAGGGGGCATAAGCCTTGGTTATGTTGGGAACTGTTGTTCTCAATGTTGTACATGTGTTGCATGAATAAAGGAATTTCTCTTAACCTAGACTTTATGTTATCTGGTAATTATGTTATGATCATGATTATGCTAATGTTTATATATGTATACATGAATGTATGCATGTTGTTGTATAACAAGGTGATGATTTTTTTATGCTAACGATTATATATGTATGTATGCATTTATATATCTATATCACTGTCTGATAGGGATTGTCAGGGATCATTCTTGTGAAGGAATAATTGCTTATGAAACTGAATGGCATGAAGAGGTTCCTGGTTCATGAGGATTCAAGTGGGAAGAGTAGTCATGACAAATATATGAGGTCAATATCCGGTGGTTATGAGTTGATATTATGTGATTATATTATGACTATGTTATGGACATGTTATACCAAAGGATACACCAATAGAATAAAAGTAGTGTGGTTTGCGGCATGCTAAGACAAGCATGGATAAGACACTAGAACGAGGGTTTCTTGGTAGAGTCAGTGTGGTTCTGGATGTGTGGTACTACTGTTATGCATATGTTGTATATGTTGTACATGTTGCATCTATGATGTGTGAAATTGTGGTGTTGTGTATACATAGCATGTGTACATGTTATTTATGTAATGTTATGTACAAGATGGTACAAATAGGATTGTGTGAATATTGCATATGGGATGTTGTATACATATTGTATTGTCTTCATGATGTATATGTGGCGTGTGTGCATATGGTGCTCTGTGCATGTTGGATATGAAATGTTGTATAAAAATAATGCTATGTACATGTTGGGAATGTAATGCTATGTATAATTAGCATTGTGTGCATTTTGTACATGTGGTGCTATGTACATATGGTGTGGTGTGCATGATTGTATGAGTGGTGTTGTGTGCATGTGGTGTTGTCTACATGTTGTACATAGGGTTCTATGAGCATGTAGTGTTATGTACATGGCATGCATGTGATGTTATGTACATATGGTGTCGCGTACACATCGTGTGTGTGGTACTGTGTACACCTTGTATAGTCGTGTAGTGTGCATGTGGCATTGCGTACATGGTGTGTAGGTGGTGTCGTGTACATGTGATGTTGTGCACACGTTGAGCAGGTGGTCCGGTGTACCGATGGTACTATGTACATGTTGTACATATTGTATTGGTGCACGTGTGGTATTGTGTGCATGTCATACATCATGTGTTGAGGGCATGTGGTATTATGTATGTGCATCATATATTCGTGGTATTGTGGCATGTGTACTTGTTGTGGTGTACTACATGTAGGTACATATATTGGGTGGTATTGCACATTGGGTATAGATGGATGCACTGTGTTGTACTATGGTTGTAGATGTATGCATTGTACTTCAGGTGTAGGTACATGTATTGCATGGTGTTTTATGTCAGCTGTGGTTATATGTGTGTGATGCACACTATGCGTATGTACACCTAGTAGAGGAGAAGGCACTGGGTGTTTGCTGGGTGTGGCAACCGATCTGGTGTCTATACAAAAGAAAAAAGGTAAAAGTAATGGTCGATGAAGAATAGGTATTGGTATTGTATTTCAATTTTGTTATGCATGTGACATATGACTCTAGTATATGATGATTACATGTGAATTATGATTCTGGTTTATAATCTATGATTCTGATTTATGATCTATTATTCTTGTTTATGATCTATGATTATGGTTTATGATGGTTACATGTGATTTATGATTTTGATCTATGATGGTTGTGTTTTGAGCTAACTTGATGAGATATTTTTATACATTGATTTGGTCAAAGATGCTAGTTTGACTTATGGTGACAAGAAGCAAACAATATTTCAAGTGTACCTTATTGATGGACAACCAATGAGGTATTATTTGAAGTTATCTCAATTTATTTTGAATCTAATGGAATTTATGTTCTTGGTACATGTTATCCGGGAATAGTGTCCACTCGGATGCTGCTATTCCCACTAAGATGGGTGGCTATCTTAGAAACAAACAATCAAAGTCTACTATTGTTTCCTTTTATGAAAATAGATGAGAGGAGAACCAAGAGGGCCAACCTGAGTCTTGCGCTCGATTTCCTCTCCTTCTTGATAGAGTTTCGCCACTTCTTCTTTGTCTGCCCAGCTTCAAAAGGACCTGTAGAATCACAACAAAAAACTACTACGCAAGAAACGAGGATCTAAATTCATAAGTAATACAGGATCAAATATGTATTAACCATATACATGCATATATAAACAAGTACACAAGAATATGGAAGGAAACAAGAATAACTTTATTCAAATGAAAAGTAGCAAGAGGATTACAACCATAAGCTCTGACCTAGCATCATCCTCCAGCTAGGAAGCCCTTCTTCACCTCAAGCAAAGCTAGATCACCCAACACTATGAATATACACCAGAATACCAACAAAACTTCTCTATAAGATACAAAATTCTAGCCTCTGGATCTCTATGATGACGGATCCATATATAGATGATTACGGAGAGCTGAGTCATCTTTTGGGATCTTGATTAATGTCTTCTCTCTGATAGTTCCTGCTTCCACTTGGAGACTGATGATCTCTTACTCATCCCTAGTCGAAAATGGAGTGGCAAGTGTCAGAGGGGAAGCTCCTGGAAGATTCCATGATCTTCCACCTCGCATTTTCGTCCCTGCCATTTGTCCATTCCCGACCATCGCACCCTATAGAGGAGAAAATCAATATGCATTGCACCCTGTACATTGGGAAGGTGATATGCATCACAACCTCTGCATTGAGCTTTCAGTATGGTCCAGTTTTGACCATTTATGAGCAGTTTTCAGTGGAGAACTTCTGGGAGATGATGTAATCAGTTGACCTTGTTCCTTAAGGCAGTGAAGCAAAACTTTTAGGGACTTAGGAGCCCTCAGTTTATGGACATTTATGATTGGGGTTGAAGTGCCCAAAAATGTCTATAACAGTTTCCCCCTAAAGCATGAGGTTTTTAATCTTTTTGATGTTGGGTGAATTGCTTTACTATGAGGATCTGAAGTTTTTTCGAGCTGGGAGGCAACCTGTAAAAAGGTACAATACAATACATTATTTTGACAACATTTTTTCATTATCTAGCTGAGGCGGGCATTCCCATGCTTAACTTTATAAATTCATTTCATGTACATAGGACAGACAATTGTCTATGTGACAAACTGATGATATGGACACATCATCCTTTGATTTGGATGATCATCTGTTCGGCAATGATGTACACTGGATGTTTTTATATTCTTGAATATATCGCAGCCCAGATGGATGAAACTAGATCTGGGGTCTTCAAAACGCGTTCAATCTTTGCTCGGAGTACAAGTCGATCCATGTGAAAAATGTTTTGGAGTCGAACATGGAAAGACATCGCCTGATTACCAGCCAATGATGTAAGCTGTTAACAGGCATGAGAGGAATCACCAATAATGATGATGACCCTCAAGGTACTACAGTACAATTCACGTGGTGTGACAAAGGATTTGGCGTCGAACACCATGAAAAATCTCTGGGTCGAAGGTCATTGATGTAAACCTGTCGCCAAAAGTGAGAAACTTGCCATTGAGACATGCAAGCTTCAAAGTACTGAAAGGGTTGTTCCTAAGTCAACTTCTTGGATAATGAGTTAATGTTGACAAGAAGCGACCCGTCGCAGGAGGGCCTTAATGAATCCCACATCAACGATACGAAGCGAAGCAAATGATTTTGGAGGTGAAAACAAACTGACGATACAGGGTTCAGGGTGGCGGTCATGAAGGAATGAAGCATGAATGTATTGCAGTGGGTGAGACACAGGTGAATTGTCTGAATGACTTCTCTTGAACATATCGATGACACTTACGATGGATTGGTAGCGTTAACCCGAGAGATGAATGGTGTGACAGACCAATGGTGAAGACCAGTGAATGAAACAACCCAACTCGTCATGGATGCGGAAGGAAAGTGTCATGTTCAAGAGCGACTTGCTACCAATAAAGTTTCTTCAAGTTTTATTCCCAATTTTCCCCAGTCATTGCTGACTAGTACCTCTTTATTTTTGTCAAGATTGAGGAGGATAACATATGCTTGTTCTATAATCTTCCCTTCAGATGAACCTGTCGCTATATTTTAGCGAGCCTAGCGACAGTGAAACTCGTTCTCGTCCATTTGGATGAGTTTGTCGCTATTCAATTTTAACGAGTTTAACGACAAAGATAACTTGATCTCTTTCAATTTTAGAGAGTCTGAAAGAAACAGAAAGAAGACTCTGAAGTTTCTTTTTTGTCGTATAATTCCTTAAGTCCGAAAAAGTGTAAAATAATACGAAAGGGATGAATTTTCAATAGTTTTAATGAGCCGAACAAGACAAGCGCTCGATCTTTTTGTGTAATAATCCCTCAGGTCCAAAAAGATTAAAATCTAGAGGAGGGATAACACTTCTGATGCCTTTTAACGAGCTGGAGAGGCCAATCGCTTGACAATCTTTTCATATTTTACAAGTCAGGTGAAAAGAGCTTAAAAGAAGACTCATTTTCAAGGAACAAGTGATAGTTTCGGGTAGCAGCTAATTCCAGGTAAGATTTGGAATTTTCCAATCACGGCAGTGTCACAAGGATGGCTAGCAGAATCACTCTTTGCAGATGTTCCTCGAAGGGGTAAACAATCATATGGGGGTAAATAATCGGCTAAAAACAGAGTGGAGGTGATAGCGAGAACACGACCAAGGCTCAAAAGCTAGCGATAAGGCATTCACAATTGTTATTTACTAGTTCATTTTTTAATGAGCTTAAACGCTGGGAGAAACACTTGCTCATGACTTATGTTTATTTTTTAATGAGCTTGAACTATGTGCTAAAACTGCTCGTGGAGAGTTTATTTTTTAACGAGCTTGAACTCTACGATAACATTGCTTGCTAGTCGTATGATAAGAATGTCTCATTCAAGATGCCATTGTTTATGGAGCTTGCACCTTTTGAAGCTTTGCCCCGGATCCTTTCTTTGTGCAAGTTAGGAAACGACCAACCTTACGGGTTTAAAGGGTTAGAAGTCCTAAAAATTTAAAAAATAAATAGCCACTCTTCACTTGCATTTGGAAAGGTTTGCATGCCCCCAAGTATAGTGAAAAATTTCCAGGTTACCAAGAAAAATGCTTCCTCGGCGATGTCTATTGAAACAGACAAAGGTGAATGGCACAGACGCACTTCCACTCACATAACTTTGATGAAGGTATCTTATTCCAGCCCATTCCCATTTTCCTGTAAGGACGGGTTCGCCAGACTAGTCATATATCCCCCACGAAAATCCACTCTATACCTAAGGTTTTCCTTCCAAAACAAACTAGGGTGCATGCCCCTGGGTTTCAGTCACACCTTCCTGAATCACTCGTGTTCATCAGGTGGATGGACTAGAAATCGATGAGACATTTATTGCGTGAAAAGACCATTTAGGGACGTCATTTGACTATTTGCGATGTGTGAACTGGGGAATGACATTTGGTCTACGAGCTTGACCATCCTGCCTTCCTGCAGAAAACACATTACTCTAAAGAGTGAGGAGACGATGGCTCCCATGCAATAAATATAGTCGCGTCCAAGGAGTAGATTATAATCTAAAGGTCCTTGAAATACCATAACATTCATGTGAACAGTTTTCCTTCTCAAAGTAATGGGCACATTTGGAAGGATCCCTAAAGGTTGACTGGTTCCTTTGTCGAAGCCTGTTAGATTTCTCATTTCAGGCAAAAGCGTTGGCGAACCAAGTGCTTTCCAAGCAGTTGAGGAAAGGATACTCACAGAAGCCCCTTCATCAATGATTCTACTAGCCATAACCATTCTGTAAGCTTGTATAATGATTCTGAATGGTACACTGGCTGGTAAACGGGGTCTGCCTAGTAGATTCCAGTCAAAGGAAACGACTAGGTTGCTTGGTGGTGGGACCTAATAGACGATCGGATATGACTCTGATGAACTCCCTTCCTGCAGTAAAGGAATGGGAGGACTGCCCCCAAGCTCATCGGAGTCTATGTTGATGAAAATAATTTGAACTGTGTTGTTCTCTTTCTCTTCAGTGACGATATCATTCGAAGATGAACACTCTGAAGGAAAGACCAGGTCAACTGCCGTATCGACCCTTTGAATTTTGTCTGGTATGGATTCAGAGTGTTCATTTTCAATGATAGGTGCTTCAACTGACCACAATGACGGGTCAGCCAAATTTTCAACCAGTGGAGGGCTTGGCAAGAGTTTTTGATATCCAGGAGGAAGTCATAGCGGTGAAACCAGACGATTATCCAAAACTCTTTTAGCCTCTTCAAGGAAGGAACAACGGTGGACAGCATGATCACCTTCACACAACTTACAAGGAAGTTTAGGATTCCTTCTTTGTCCATGTGCTTCACTTTCACTGGTTGATGGTGAGCATTCAACATGATCGCTAGAGGTTGATGCTACCGGATTGTGCAAATGAGGAGACCAGTCCCGTAAGATCCGAGGGATGCAGGGACAATCTTGGTGATAGTGGTCTCCATTGAAAATGACATAAGGAGATTTAGGTTTTGACTGTGCAATGTGTGAATTTTTGCTAGACGATACTTGGTTGCTCCCTTTCGATTTTGGTTCCTTTTTCTTCTTTTCCTTTTTCTCTTTTTGCTTCTTCTTCTTCTCAGTTACTTGACTTTTAGCTTTA